>JAQFYT010000209.1:0-31669 GCA_034694925.1 Ceratophysella denticulata
ATGAGGTATAATGCTTTACATATACGTAAAACGCTATAGCACTTTTGCGCTATAGCAGAATGGTTTGAATACCCCTAATATTTAGTAGAATTTTAAAGTGGTTGATTTCTAAAATAGCCATGGCAGTAGCATGCTACAAGTCAAACGCAAAATTGCTTGCTAACCCGGCATGCGTTATGGATTAATAATTGTCAGAGCTTTTGAATTGAGCGGTTGGCTACTTATTGGCCGAATAACTCACTCCCTCCCGTTAGGAGGCATTCCAAGGGGTTCTGAGTGGGACTTACCATCATGCCGCAGGCCACACAAATCCCCCTTCCACAGTAAGTATTGGGAACAATGTCTCCGTAGCCCACGCAGAGAAAAGTAATGGCAATCAACCACATGGAATTGAGGAGATTCGCATGGACGTCGTCGTGATGTCTTTTTTGTATTTGTTTTCAAAAAATTGTGTCAGAAACAAAGGTTAATTATTGCTATCACCCTCAGAACTGTTTTTGTTTACTCTAAGTATGTCACGAGACAAGACAACAACGAGACTAAAAGATTACGCTTGACCACGAGTGAAAGTCGCGTGTAAAGTTTATTAATTGGCCGTAAAATTAATAGAGAGAACTAAAGAGCATTTATTGAAAAGGACTTTGTGAGATAACGAAAAATAAAATTGAGCAACATTGAACAGTTTTTGGCGTGTAGCTGTGTTAGCGAGAAATGAAATAATAGGCAGTAGAGTAAGAGAGGAGCAAGTTAGCACCAATATAGCAGCGTCTAATTTGTACAAATTATAGGAGAAGAACACGAGAGAAGTAGAAGTATATAGCACGGCACGAAATCAAATAATAAAACAACAATAGGTAGATTAATTGTAGAGAGATGTGAGAACAAAGTCAATTTTATGGATATTCATTTGGACTTGTCAGATTTTCGTACGGCAAAAAAATAGGCGGCGTTGTTGGGCAAAAATGACGCTTTTGAAAATGCACGACTTCAAAATAAGCGCGCCAAGAATTTCTTTACCGCGCCATAAGAGTACGGCAAATCATAAGTGCAGTTGAAGGCCATCTATCGGGTGGAAGCTTGGAGTTAGCAAGTTCTCACTGAAACGCGTCGAGTTAGTATTGTAGCAAGTAGTTAGCTAAATACTTTGTAGCAGATAAGGAGAGAGGAAGAGTCAATACGGGGTGACAAACAAATCAGGCCGCGAGGTGGCGTCGGCGTATGCAAACAAGCACTCTTCGACCCACTTGACATTTTATAAAAATTGAATTTTGCTCGATTCGTTTGTCATCCCAACTAACAAGAAAAACAAAAAAGTAATAAGTAAAAAAAAATGTGTGAATTAGTTAGCTCAAAACGAAAGGTGCATGAGTCCTAATTCTGTGTAGTCCTGATGATTGATGGCCATTACGAAGAGGTATAGGGGTAGTTGGGAGCTCTCGGCAATTTTTCTGTGAGGTCAAGTCAAAAACTCTGACTGTGATTGGAGTGGACGTTTTTGATTTTTTTTTGATTGGTTCGGAGGTTTAAAAAAAAAGGAAGTTGTTCTCAATCCTCTCTAAAGACTACGGCTACAGAGACAGTGGGAACTAGAAAGGCCTCTGGGGAAGGAGGACCAAATACAGATAGAAAACATCCAACAACGAGACGAGAGGGCGGGGGAGAGTGGAGAAAGCAACAGAGAAAGCAGGGGAGGTTTTCTTGGGCACCAAAACTCACCTCTCGCACTGTCGCAGCGTCCAAGACGCTATGATCCACAGAGACACCATGAAGACTAGGAGCACTGTCCCAGGACAAATGGTCATTAGCGTCTTTAACACGAATCTAAACCGGAACAAGAGTTAAACATTATACGATGAAGTCTATATCAAATATGATATGACAAGAACAAGAAACATAATTTTGTATTCGAACGTAAATCACGAAACTTTTAAGTAATTGCAGCAACAAATGAATCCTGTTTTGCTTAACTCCAGCAATTCTTACCTTAATAACAAGTCCAATGAAGATGAATAATATATCTAGACTCATTCTATCATAACCATAATCTAACCGGATCTAGTTTAACTTAACCGAAACTGTCATTTAATGTTATACGTATATGTTTAGATACACGCCCTTTCTAGCCAGTCCAGTACTACTAAGAGCTGCACAAAGTTCAATTTCAAAGTAAATTCCTTATTCCCTACGAAAATATGCCTATGAAACCTATCCAGACCTAACCTTTAAAGATAAAAAAGACCTAACCAGATATGACATTTTGCATAGATTAATATATAATAATGCATACGAGTACGATAGAAGAAATGTATGTGATGAACTGACTACAGTATAGTATTGATCTTTTGCCTACAATAAATCAAACGTACGTAGGAAACTATATTGAGAGCTACATCAGTCAGTCCCAGTCACGTTAATATCCACTCGGTCTGGTACATGTTGTAGTTGTAGACCGAATTATGTTGAGACCAAAAATATCACATCACGTTTCTGGAAGTAACCGATTACCAAATGGAAATGCCAATTAGATCTGTTTCGGAAATAGATGAGAAATTCCCTGAATGCTACAACGGAGAAAGTTCGTGAGAAATCTTGGAAAAAGTCCCAGGGTTGAGTTTCCTATTACGTTTAATGGACTGCATTAAGGAGGACGAAGCCACGTAGACCTGTACCTATGTATGTTTAAGGAGGGGTTGAGAGAGCCTATGAATACTGATCCGAAAATCAGGACCTGTACCTAACTGAGATAACGACTTTGATTACTGTGACAAATTGATACATTTTAAATCGCAGTGAACATCAGACAGGAAATATATTGTTTTCACTGATATCAAATCTAAAGTGCAAGAAAAGTCTCAATTTCACAGATTGGTAAAATCGAATTTGATGTTCGCAGAATCATAGCGTAGGTTGTGTTTCCAGGGAACGAAGAACGAACCTCGTATTAAAGTTGATTCTATTTAAAGCCCCGATACTTCGGGAGGAAGCGTCCGTAAAGAGCTTCGAGTGAAGCAGCATCACACGGCAAATGAGGTAGAGACGAAGAAACATGGGCAGGCTCAGGGCAACGTCGATGGGAACTTCCTGCAAAATTCCAATTTCAATCTCAATTATTAATTTTGTTTCACAAGGATATTGTCGAATGACAGAGCTTCTTGGAAGAATATCAGTTTATCAACGACCCCAATAATGATATACAGATAAAATATTCGGGCGTCAGTTTCGAATTCCAATGTGGAGAAACTAGGTCGCGGTTCTACTCCATTTGGTTTCGGCCTTGCTAGTTGGGACTTATCTGCTATTATAATTGCTGATTTTCGTTGAAATTAGATTCGTAATAGAAATGTAAGTTTTGGCTCATTTAATAAATCCTTAATATAATTTAGCGTAGAAATATAGTATACCAATTAATTCTGCTGTCAAAAAGCCGAATCATGGATGGAAAAATGACGCAGAACCTCAGCAATTCCTATGCAACTGACCGCGAGCTGAAGGACGAATAGAAGATTCATCACAGATACCGATACTTTAACAGGCCACAATCTGACATGGATTCTCCTTTAGGGAATTCAGAATTCCTGTAACCCAAAACTCTGGCCTGCTTTTTCCGCTGCATTAGCCCAGCACGGAAGAAATTGAGTGAATTAGAGAAGGCTGAATGGGTGTACCTTGGATAGAGTTGGATTTCCAATATGATTCGCCAGCTTGGTGGTCCAGATGAAGGAGTATCTGCCTGGAATGGGATGTACAGCGCAAATGGCCAGCTCGAGTCCGATCTGGGACATTCGTTGCCAGGTCATAGCAATCCGCCAGTCATCCGCACAGTTGTCAATCATAAACAGCTATAAAATGTTTAAAAAATAACCCAGCTCAGAAGGTGCTATGGTTTTACGCGCTTTTTCTTTCCCTCACAGTAAACCAGAATAATAAAAACTAAGCCAAAATTATCGATCAACGTGTACGTAATGCCAAAAGCAATACAGAAATCGAATAATACAATACAAAAATATCCTATCTTAACCGAAGCATTACGGTTGATGTGTTCTGCCACTTGGACGTCTCCGAAGCATGTTTTTCTTGAAGTGCTCTCAACTGGAAGCTAAGTATTTGCTCGAGTTGTATAACAAAGGATACCAATTTTTCTGTTATGAATGAAAACACATTCACTTGGAACGAAACCAAATTTATTTTTGGCTAGGTCAATAACGCGCTAGTGACGTAGAAAACACAATAAAATACAGTAAATTATGGTTGAATGATAATCCAAAACACCGTATGGGATATTGGCTTGATTTGGTGCAAAATAAAGGTGCAAAATGCTCGATTGCACCATCTGTTATAGCTTAGATAGACGGATAGATGTAAACTATACTGGATTATGACTGATGAATTAGGTTATCAGGCAATTTAAAATTTCAGCAAAATAAACTGGCTAATAAGTAGATCTGATCCGAGTGAACGACACTGTTCGGATTTTAAATAAAACTCGTATGAACTTTTCATTTGATCTGGCTTGAACTGTCCGAATTAAATTACAATGGAATCCACCTTAGATACAGATTTGTAGCTTAGAAACCCATTCAGTATTTCGAAAATTCAAACCCCAAACCCCGATTGACCTTAACCCAGAATAAAATCTGAATCCGAAAGTGTGACTCTATGGAATATCTGAGGAAGGCGGGGATAAAACCACTAAAAAATTGAGTTGGCCGGGATATCTTCATTTATTATGTAGCTAACCATTTACTTAATGGAACGCCCTATTGCCCTCAACTTCCAAATACATATCTTTCCCGTCATGGTTGAAGCGAAGTGAGTGAGTGAGATATGAAAACGCTTTGACGTCTTTCTCCTCAATGTCATCACGGGGGGTTCTGCTATGAAGAAAATAATAATATGTTTCTTTTTATTATTCGGGCCAGCGGTTTTCGGTGGGGACCGTTCTGTTACTGTTACATTACAGGGAAATCGATAAGCTACCAGGCCAGGGTCTCAGTTCTCTGGCCGCGCGACATTGCGTCGCAATTAAATAATCATCTAAATACTCATTGTGAAAATATGTCGCACTTTTATACTCAGTACACAGGTATCCAAAACTTTGTTCTTAGTACGACAGCATGTTACTTAGAATTTTCATATCACAACATTCTCTACTAAATAATTAAAACTGATTAATCGGATTACCAGAAAGTTACGGAACTAAGTTCACAAATCCTCGGGCAGGCTTTACTATAATTCCATGCACATGCACTTTAAGATATTAAAGTTATAAACTATACGAAACAAGAAACAGTGAACCGTGATTTCATTCATACTTTGCATTACCATAATAAGAATATGGCAATTAAAAATTATATGAAATCATCATTGGCGTCAAAGACGTAGCTTATTCCAAAAGTACAACTTTTATTCGTTTCTATTTAAGCATGTGTCTGCTTTCTGTTAACGTAGAGCGCTTGGATTTTTTTTTAGCTGAGTTTTGCTTTCGCTTGTTGAGTTAGAACGGAAGAGACCGCAAGGACTTTCTCTGAGCGTCACCCTCGTAAAAATCTCGAATATTATCTCTGCCTGAGACTGAAGTGAACTCATTTAAATCTCCCTGTCACTCACACTTAGGAACTCAACTTAAACTCCTGAACTCAACTGCACTGAGGTCCATACCATAAGGAACCGGATTCTAAGCTACTCTTCCTGATCTGACTTCTGACACAGGAAAACTCTTACGAAATCACAATTCGGCCGTCTGCAGCTTTCCATCATCCAGTCTACAGTCGAAGTATTTGCTCAAGTCTGGTTACACTAGATGAATTCTAAAGGGTGCTTATGTATCTAAAGATAGAGCCAAGGCAAGTATGTGTACTGCATAATGAAAATTTCTTGGAAATACTCATTTCGTTCAACTGTTGTCATGTGATACTTTATAAGATCTATTGAGTGCACATCGTTGTCAGAGTGACTGATCGATCAAGAGCGTCTCAGATCTTTTTGAATTGTGTTCTTTTCTTGGAATAATAAAAAATAAAGTCTTTGTCGTTTCTAAATCAAACTCCTTTGTAAATAAAACAATGCTAAAAAGCATCAAAATCACTGAGCTGGAAGAAGTAATTCACATAATGCCGTCTTAAAAGTACAAAATAAAAATCCACAAAGAAATTAAATTATAAATTTCACCGAAGGTTTTTCTATCCACATAAATCCACATATTCAATGAACAATATTATACTGTTAATGTGTCTCTCTTCATGTAAACCTAAGCCTTACGGCTGACACATTAGACTCTTGTCGGACCAATTCCTCAAAGGATAATGTATAAACATGCATTGAGAAATGGAATTCCGCACTATGTCTGAAATAATTTGATTTAAGTCATGTTAGGTTAGATGAAAATCTTAAAATTGGTCCCACGCCCAAACGCTTACCCGCGCTAGTGATGCTACAGGTTAGGTTAGGCTTTCGGGGCACCTATTAGACCGACGTCGAATCTAACCTATAGAATTATTATTATTGAGCAATTTTGTTTAGTGCGGAATGCCATTTTTCAATGCAAAAGTCTATGTTTTCAATGCAAATTCAATTTTTCAATGTATCTAAAAATGCCACCCGTTCCATTTCCCAATTGTTAAATTACCATAATATTAGAGTTACTTTACGTTTTTATTAATTGACTGCCGTTTTATCGTTCGTTTAGTACTAATTGTTATGTGATATCATACAAATCGTCCAAATTGCACATTGAGATTTGTCCAATTGAGTATGCAATCTAATAACGTGTACTATAACTAATCGTGCAAGAATACCATTATTCACTCAGTCGTGATTGGTTGGTAATAACTGAATTCATGTCACTTTCATGACAGGTTTACAACTTCTGGTGCAGTTTTTAATTTAATTAAGGAAAGGGTTGTTGAATTTCTGAACTTGTTTTACCAATCTCGGCCTGGTGTTGCATACGTAAAGAGTTATGTAGAAAAACCTTCGGTGAAATTTATAATTTAATTTCCTTGTGGAAAAATTTTATTTTGTACTTTTAAGACGGCATTATGTGAATTAGTTCTTCCAGCTCAGTAGGTTTTTATGCTTTTTAGCATTATTTTATTTTAGTATTTTTAAGTTGGAAAAATGTCATATTACATTCGCGGTAGTTTCGTAATTGAAATTTTCACTAATACTGCAAACATTTCCAAATTTTTGGACATCTCGCAGGTTAGGTTAGGTTATCCACCGATTAAAAGCGAGAACTGAATTTTAAGAACGCGGTACTAGAATACAAATCTAGCCACAACCGCAGACAATACCAATGCATAAGACCCTTTTAAGCTTGCTTTATCTTGCAATTTAACAGTCGTCGTTCCTGCTACTACGGTGAAGACTTAGGCTCTCTTGTTCCTGCGATAACAGTGTATCCAGTTACACAAACTCCAATTATGACACAGTACCTCCCATATCGATTGTAAAATGTGTGGCGGTAATGGTAGCGAGTTGCAGTGGTTGTGGCAGTAATATAATTATCTAAAGCTAGACCTAAAACACACGTTGAATTTTGGTCAATTGTACATGTATGCATGATAGCACAGTTTACATGTGACCTAACCTAACTACACTGTAAGTAACGTTAATATACAGAAGTACGGTGAGAAATGATAATAGTATTGATTTACAAACACTAATTATTGCACCTGAGATTTGCTGTTTTGGAGAAGGGAAAGAGGATGGAGATGGAAGTAGGCTGATTCTGCTTAGAGTTGTATTTTTTCGTTATTTAGAAGTTTGAACTCACTTAACACAGGTTATTTGCACACGTTGGCATGGTAGCTATAATATTTACATGTTACATATAGCAATAGCAATACAGCCCATCTAATTACTCACTGTAACGTTAATGTATGTAAAACTTTAAAATGATAAAAAGCTCTTACCAACCAACGGAACATATACAAACGACCCCATTTTCCGCATCTACGTTCAATTTCCTATAACGTGGTAGGCAAGCGGGGCTAGCGCGGGTAAGCGTTTGGGCGTGGGACCAATTTTAAGATTTAAAATGGCCATAAGTACCAGTAGGTTTGGATTTTTTCAATTTTTTTTGAAAAACGTCCCTAGATCGGACCCATAATTGCCAACTTGTAATGTAATGTGTTATAGAAAAAGTGCTTAGTTTAGGCTGTAGGTTTCCGCAAAGTTTTCAAGCTCAGGGTCGATTTCATACCTGAGGTGGTTTTTTTACGCTAAGGGCGGATTGGAAATATCGGGCTGGTAACTGTTTACGTAAACAATCAATACCACCGCCACGGGTTACAACCGGCGCCACGGGTTACAACCAGTCCACCTCAGTAAAAAGCTCCTTCAATTAAGATAGGATCCAGTAGAGCATACACTGTAGGTCCTCTGCAAGATAAAAGATCTCTTTTTGATTTACCTTTATAAAAATTAATTAGAAAAATCTGAGGCGTGGGTAGAGAGGCATGAAACTTGTAAACCCAGTCAGCAAAATTAGTACATCTTTTCACTTTCATCCCGAATCGAAAGAATCTGGGTGTAAGAAGACGTGAGAAGTGCATGGAGGAAAGTAGTGCGAACGGAGAGTAATCGTGTCTCTTGTCGTACGGAACAGCAGAACACAGATTTCGCACTGGCTGAATTCAGTATTTAAAAGCTACGTTTAACAGGGACTGCATATTCAGCTTGCTTTCACTTCAGGCTTTCACCATAATACAGTTTTTAGGTTCGTGTTCATTTCCTTGCAAGCTATCTAGCACTAAAGCAAAGCCAGGATGTGAAAAATTTGGTAGGAGAAGATGGGTAATAAAACAGTCATGGAGATAAGAACACGCAGAGTATGGAACCATCCACACATCCTTAAAACACTCATTTCCTTCCAAAAATAAAGTGGCTTCGTCTTCCTGATACTTTCAACTGATAGAATAGATGCGGAAAATATGCGATGATTTCTGGTGTTGGTTACATCATGTTTTTCGCCAAGAAAACGGGGGCCTGCTTGAGAGTCAGACGTGTTAATGATCCTACCTACATATTTTGCCAAATTCAATTTCACAGTGAGACGCGTGCAGGGACTTATTTAATAGGCGTTATATTGTCAACTTTACTATAAACAGACTTGAAAGAGGCTGTAGAATTAGCTTAACTCGTACTAGCGCAACTGAAAATAGATACCCGACCAAATATGTTTAAACAGATTCGAGTATATCTTACAATTAGCTAATTTAACGGTCACCCATTCTATCTTTGGACTCAGTTTGAATTAGGTTGACATTGAAGCAATACGCGATTTTGCAGCACTTTCTGATTAAGCATAAATTATAGCTAGTTTCAAGGTTTATGTCTCTACTATGTTCGGCGTGTTATCAAAATTAACAAGTAAAAACGCTTTATTGGGCTTGTCTTCCATGCACAATATTATCTGGATTTACTACATATACATATACTCACCATCGTCAACTAATTTCGAATTCAAAAGAGCACGACCTAGAATGTAAATCAAACCCAGTGTTTGCTCTATATATGTTATGACATGACGAACGTAGTACTAACCCATTTTATGAAATGTGTATATTTATGTTATATGTATGTATGAAATCGTAGCAAATAGAGTATTGGTACAAGCCTACACGTGAAGGAAGAGGAGAAGGAAGTGGCGAATTTCCTGTTAGAAAGTCGGTAGCATTTCCTGTCGTGATTTTTCTTGCTTTCGTCTTTTCTCCTGTCCATTGCCTTAGCGTGCATTGTACGAACACGCTTGGGCTCGGAAAGGAAAGCTCAGTAGAGTGTATACTGTATTCATGTGAAGTGGAGCATGGAGAAAACCATTTATCAAGTGAAAATTTACGACGAGTCTAAGAAGGGACGAAACTTCTCTAAACACATTCCAAGCAAGGATCAGATATAATAATATTAATAGATACACTACGCTTCAGAAACTCGTAATTTGTACAAGCTATGTATTATCCTATACGAAATTATAGAAAACGAATTTATGTGCTTAATACAGCAATTTGATAGGTACATATTCGGTATTTTCTTACTCCAAAATTCGTCAAACTTTTAATAAATTTCATTAAGGATTCCCCGATTACGGTTTGTTGATATTCGGCTGGCTGACTATGGTCTTTTGAGGCCGAACAATCAGTAAAATACCACTTAAACTCACAATTAATCTGAGTAATTTATTTCTTATGTAATGAGGTATACAAATATACAGAACGCTGGCTAAACCTTGCATGGAGCAAACGTATTCCAATGCTTCATTGTTCATCACGCTCTCGAGAACTCCAAATCTTAGTTCGAAATGTATCTGCGCTATGCTTAACTCTGCTAAATACTAGCGATCTTGGTAATTCTAAGACTGTTCTAGTTCTACTTTCTACTCTATGCCTGATTCTATCTTTGCAGCCTTCAGAACCAGACTACACTATTGAGAGTGAAATTATTGAGGTAAGTCTACATATAGCTTCTTCTTCTTTACCTGTGCCTTCTCCAGTACTCTGCTCGACATACGCTTTTCTAAGATAACTCAGCAATAAGTAAAAGCTCTGTACAACATAAATCCAGTTTCCATTTAAGTTCTCGAAGCCGTGCAGTAAAAAGTAAATTGTCGTAAAATAGGAAAGCTAAACTGGGACATGGTGAAAATTTTTGAGAACCCAGAACAGTGCATCCTTTTAGACGAATGAATCCCCAAAGCATAAAACAGAATGAGCTATGAAATTATTCCTAGTTTATTGTTCCAGTATACCTGCTGGGGATAAGACGTGAGCTATTTCATATTATCCAGAACGACCTACCTACAAAAACGCTACTTTCTGTTTCCTATTAAACTCTTTTATATGCAAAAAAGTTAATATAACCCCAAGCTGGCTGGAAGAGATACTCCGGCTAAAAGGCAATAGGGAAGATACTGGGATTTGAAGTATTTTCCTTCTCCCGTCATTTCCCGGTTCTTTATGAGGACTTAAATTGACTCTGAAAATGTGTTATTGCATTCATAGGCACTTCTACCAGGAAGCACTACATATAAAGTCTTTGAATAGACAATACGAAGGTCTTCAACTGAAGAACCACATGCCTTAAGCGTATTTGAAGGGTTGACTTGACCCGTTTCCTAATTTCGCTCTTCGCTTTTTGAAATCTTCCGCATTTTATGGGCAACTTTGTACAAGGGATTCTCAAATTAACGTTTTATCATTAACGGCCAGTAATTAAAGCATATTTCTTGTTTTTTAGCTTTGACCGTAAAATGCATTATTTTGGGACAGACACGCTATAGTTTTGAGATAGAATTTGATTGTGCATTTAGTATGGGATTTTTCTACAATCTTTAATAGGACGAAAATGCCTCGTCCAGTAGTAGGTTGAACTAATGATAGCACATATATTCATCTATTGTTCCCGCTTCACCTTCCTGCTTCGTTTTCCTGCCCACCACCGAATCCGCACTCCAGAATGCATGTATTCCGTTGTATTGTGCACTCGAGACTGCCAGTGCTAGCGTCTTAGTGGAGTGTATTCCCTGGTGGTCAAATCAAAACTTAGCCATGTCGAAAAGTGAAATCCAATTATGAGAAGAGTAAAAGGTTGTGTGCCTGACCTGAATGACCTTTCGGGTTAGGTGGATAACATGTTACTGGCATTTCGAGAAAGCAATTTCTTACGATAATCTTGTCATAAATGAATAATCTGATTAATTCTGAGCAGAAAGGTCACATTTTTGCAATATACACTGGGGGATTTCAATGTGCTGGTACACATTGAAGAAGCCAGAACAATAGTACAAATTCAACGCGGATATTTGTAATACCAATCAGCTCGTTTCTGAATTGACCGGAACATATTAGTTCCTTGGAAGACGTGAAGAAGTGAAAGGGGAGAAAACAGACAGTAGTATTTTTTTTTCTTTTTGAAAGATTTAGCTTTCATAACTCGTCTTCATCTTGTTGTTCGGGGGCAAGAAACGCCGCCTTCAACATTTTCCTTTATTATTTTTCCTCATATCTTATATTTTTCCTGATGTTCTTGTTGGTTCCTCATTTCTGCAGGCGGACGGAACGTATGAGACGCAGAGTCGGCTGAGCTTCACGGCCAAACGCTTTGACAATGGGATTCTTCTCGACTGCCAAACTTCAAATCTTGTCATGGAGTCAATGGCTGAACTTCCCTACCGCTCACCAACAAAAATTCAAGTCCATTGTAAGTCCATTTACTCCTCTTCATAGAAACGGGATTTTTTCGGAATTATTACACCCTTCTTTCCGCCCGTGTCCTTCATCCTAAAACACTGGCTAGGACAGAGGGAAACTTCATAAACTTTCTCTCCGCACTCATCCTTAACTCATAAGCGTGAGCACGTGCGGCGTGGTGGGGTGAATACTAAGCTCACTTTAACCAGGAAAACCTGGTACCTATGGCCTCGTAACTAGGAAGTGAAAGCAGCTCGAACCTGCTGGAACGAATTCGATTCTTAAACATGTCCTACGGCAGTTTCAGATCTGAAGAATGAATGGTGCAAGTTCATTCGTTGTCCGACGTAATTGATTGATTTTAATATTAGCGAATATTTCATATGGTCTCAATAGAATAGAAAATACATAATAGTTCCTGTGTAAGCCTTTTTATGGCAAGTAAGTACATTATATTTCATAAATTTGACAAAATTAGTGCCGATTTGGCTACAACAAACGGTGTAAATGTGCCAGCATGTTTATTGACACAAATTTTGAATGTCATCGATGGAAACTATATACGATTACAGCATATGCGATTTAGTTACAGACAGAGGGTTTGAACTATGACATAAGCCACTTCCGGACTACTGTGAAGATAAAGCCGAGAAGAGAATCCTAAACAGTTTTGTCTTGCTGGGGTTCAGGGTTAAGGTTCATCGTTCATCCTACAAAATATCATAACTTTTATGGAGGTGTATGGGATGAAATAAAAATCAAGTACGGAACAGAGGGAGAGGGGAAACAAAAACTTTTCTGTTGTTGTTACTGAATCCCTAGTAAAGGGTACCTGTTTCTGTTGAAGGCAGGTAATTTGTTTGAAAATGAAAGAGAGGGGGAAAGTAAAATTGAATTCAGTCCTCTGACGTAGCGTAAAGAATAGAAAATTCAGAGCTCAGGGTATTTTCACTGATTTGGGCAATTGCTGGAAGACAGAGGGGAAAAACGTCTTCCCGCTCAGTCATCCTCTAATTGAGTTTAAGTTCACTGATTGGTGAAAGTTATTCAATTCAGTGGATAATAGCTGAACAGAAATAAATTATCAAGAGAAAGTCATTAAGATCATACGGGGCCCGATGGAGTTTTTCAATTATAAAAGTTTTGGGAAGATCCACTTCTGGCTGGCCAAATTTATGTAACCATTATTTCTATGTTTACGCAATTTCTCATTCATATTTTTGTTGCTCATCGACTCTATTATTTGAAAGATAGTTTGTGTTAATGCATTTGTCTAATGTCGGTATTAATTATTGCTACTTTAAAAAATTCTTTGAAAGTATTTCATAATTATTAGAAAATCATATGTTCACATGGTCGAAATAATAATTTACCTTTAATTTTAAGTGCTTAAGCAACAGAATGGTCTACAAATCGTAATTATTCACACCCATCCATTAGGCTTCAACTTTGAGTATTTCTCACCGGTGCGGTGTTGCAAGCCGGTCAATTAACGAAGGAAGGTTTAACGGAAACGGAAGCGCAACATCTGATATCAACATTCAATCAGTTTAATAATGCAACGTGTACTTAGTCCCATGAGTTATTTTAATGCTAATCAAGCAATACCATAAGTGCATTAAGATATCAGATATTCAGACCAAGTTTTCAATGCAAATACAGAACCGGATAGATTTGTGAATAAATATGGTTCTTTAGCTAATTTGAAATATCGTACTTAAAGTATCTAGTTGTATTCGAATTATTTGCTGTTATGTTGTGCATTTTGATGCCCTCAATTTTACCACACTATACATGCTCTATTGTATATCATTAGCTCAGTAGGACATACTAAAATATAAAATACGGAATTTGTCACCGAAGAGGTACATTTGCAATCATTTAAATTAATATTGTTCCGAATACGCGACATAGGAAATCCTTGGCATATTAGTATATTTATCAATAGAGCCTTCCGTGTTTACCAACAATAGTGGTGCTGCTTTGCATGTTAGTTTTGGGGTCGACAAACGAACTATCAATTGAGATCCTGAACCTACACAGAGATCAGTTTAGACTACTCCAGATTTGATCGAACTGAAAAACAAGCACAAATAACTACTGTATAACTTTATGAATATTAATTCTGGTTTGGAGTCGATTCGATGGACCTCCGGGCCCTATATGACCTATGATCAAGTGCACTTGCTGGAGGTGCACGAGGCTTTATGAGTTAAAGTTGAAATTACAAACTGGTTTGTCCTTGTAAGATTACTGGCACTAAGTTTTTGTGAAGTGCCTGCATATAGTGTAACAGGGTATATCCAGATTGCCTACCAATTGATGTTACTTAGGTATATAAATTAGCATAGCGTTAACGTTTAGTAGAATAATAGATATTTTATATTAGCACGGTAATGTTATATAGGGCAGATGCTTACTGGGAAGGAAGTTTGCTCTATAAACTTCTGACACTACAATACAGGGAAACTCCCATTAGCACGACTTAGCGTTGGGAGATTATTGCAGTAGTAGTAGGTGCAAAATTCAATAGATATTGAGATTGAATTGTTGGTCAACCTTCTACATAATTTATACCTGCAGCCATTCTGTCTAAAGGCGGCCACGAGGAAGGAGCAGTCAGTTATTAACTCCGGCAGTGAGACGGTTTCGTAATGCACACGCACGTGCAGTTTTACTTGTTAGTTCCCTTACTTCTTATTTTAGTACAGTTTACTCAAACACAAAATCTCATGTCAGAACCTTTCAATGAATTATCATGCCCGAATCGGCCGATTCCGCTGTTCGCAGGAAGAGTTGACTATCGATGGGTAAGACTTTCAAAAATTTAGCGTTATTGTTACTTACTTACATGTGGTCATCGTGTTGTTGGGTAGAAAATGTATTGAATTAATACATAAGTGGTGCTTTAAAAGTTTAAAAATATTAACCTTAGCTTCTCCAACCCACCACGTGGTACGTTCCGATGGGGTCAGAAAGGATATACCGTTCGCTCGCTGAAACATTTTTAGGACGTGCTGCAAGAGACCAGGTTGAGCTTGACCGTCTCGAACCAAGAGTACGAATCGTTTTAAATACGGTTAAAGTAACCGGATTTGAATCAAAGTTCTTCCGAGCAGTTTGTTTGCCACTTACTCGTCCAATATTAACATTCCCGAGAAATCTCTTGGAAATGACTTGTCGAAGAATATGGGCATCCCCTGGCACTGACATTGGGTCCATTGGTAATCGTTGACACATTTCTACATCTATAACCTATGTCGTCAATTGGCTATACTCAGATAACTTCATTTTAGTTGGTGGCATGGACAGCATTATCTGGACAAACAATCAAAATGTCCTTTTAATCGCGCCCTGCTTTAATGGGAAGTATTTTGACTGGATAGTCAACTCCAAGACTCCGCAGATTTCGGATGAGGTGAAAGAAGAAGTATTGAGAAGAATTGCACAACTTGGGTTCAATACCAATAACGCTGCCTACTACGATTATGAGCAAAGGCGATTCTTAGCTAAACCATCGTCGTATCGTAAGGCAAAATTATTAACGCTACCATCATCACAGCCACGGATTTTCGATAATACTACATCAAGGGTTTTGTCTCCTCTAAATCGCACCGTGATTATAAGCATAAGTAGTTTTAAAGACAACCTGGCCAGTCCTGATGAAGAGTCCGTTTTATTAAAACCCATGAACTGGGAAGACAATGAAATAATTGAATTAGCTACAAATATTTCAAAATCGAGCACAGATGCATCAGCGACACGTTCATCTGATGACGACCAAGAAGTAACCACTTGGGAACCATGGGCTGAAGAACTTGAAGAACAGAACGACGATATCGAGGACGACGTAGTGGAGCTGGAAGACGATTCAGAATATTTGGCTGCACTGCTGGAGGACGCAGAAACAACACCATTATCAGAAACATTGACTGAAACAACAATTGTACCCAATGAGGAAGAAGAGACCACCATAACTCAACCTGCTATTGCAAATAATTATTCGTTTTTACCTGTTAAAGTTGCTCAACTTAGCAAACCGCCTAGAAAACCAAAATTCTATCAAACACCTCATCAAGTATTTGCTACCGGAATTCTTGTTTATTGAGGTCATTCAGTCATTAAATATTCTATAGTATCTAGAACTATGTTTTGTTGAACTTCGTAAGTTATCCGTTATAAAAAATAAACTTTTGGGCATGTGTTTTGTAACTTTGTTAGTATTTACACGCATCGAACACATGTTGTAATACGTTTCGTTTTAGTAAGTGGAACAACAAGGACAACGGTTTGCGTATTAGAAATACCTCTGGAATTTGGGGTCTTCAAAGGAAGTCCTACCCAAGTTGACATTGCTCTAACGCTTCCTCCTAAGAATGCATGGATCATATGTATATGGTTTCAGTCGTGAAACACTCGACTCCGGTACTTTGTGTGGAGAACAATGCAGGCGGACTCTGTGTCTCGCATATGGAAAACCACTCGAATGGACATAAGCTCAAAGTTTGAACAGGGGAATGTCCTGGGGTTCCATTATTAAAAGTGAAGTCAAACTGTTTGGGAGGACTAAGATGATACTCGACACTCGACATTTTCATAGGATCTGGGAACTGGGAAAAGCTAATACCCATTCATACATGGACAGAATAGGAAGGAAAGTTAGGAGAAAGAAAGTCAGCAGCCCGACTTTCACAACTTTCGCCCCTCCTTGTTTGGGAGAAGAAAGTATTTGCTTCTCCTATGCGAGGCATCGAATAGTCGTCGCAAGCATAATATCACTTTAATCAAACCATCAAACATTGTAAACAGCACTTGTCATATAACACGCTATCATTTGTATAAGTCATGGATGGAATTAGTGTAAATATTATTCTTGGCTGTTATTGTATTGTAGTGAAATACATGAGAGAGGCTCATTCATTGCACATTTTATAAAGCGGGTGTCGGAAAACACTTGGCGGAGTAGAAAGAACCCAGTATTAAACATACTTGAAATAACCGTAACGAAAAGAAAATTAATGGATTCAATTGAAATAAAATAACTTTCATCTACAAAAGGCGCGTGAATGTAATCAATTTTTATCATTTCTAAGTTCTTTTGCCACTTATGTGACTAAGATTTTCGAGAAATATCACATTAATGAGCAAATCGTCATCATTCATCATCACTACTCTCAAGAAAAGAGTACTTATGCAATGAAATTTAAATACCCTAGTTATAATCCAATTTTTACCGACAAGTATTGACGTAATAAGTATTTAAAACTTTATATGTAATTTTGTGATACTTACAACTAATTATTTCAATATTTAAAATTGTGTACTATTTATATATTCGAAAATGCGAGGATAAATTGTGATTTAGGCTGGATGATTTGTGTGAGATGTTGTTTCTGGTGACTTTTTTACTTTCTGGCGAGCGGGGTTTTCCCTTCCAAGTTCATGGATGGGTGAAAGAAAGCAATCCTAAGTTTTTTCCGCGTAAAGAAAGCAGGTTCATTTTCGTGCTCAGTGGAGCAGACATGTGGTTTCCTCAACTCACACCTTCCTCATATCCTCTTCTTCTTCCTTTTCTTCAATGCACAGTTTCACATATTCCATTTCTTGTTGGTCCGAGAGAGAAAGAAGAAATTGAACTTTTCCTCTTATAGCCTCACGTAGTTCAAGATTAAAATCCGACTTTTTTAATTTACAGACAAGCCGCTGGTCACGGTTCTGCCACCCAACACCACCGTCAATGAAACCAGTGACGTTCTCCTCGCCTGTGAAGTCAATGCTAATCCACCCGAACTCATCACTGTCCGATGGTAAGAAGTTTCTACCCCGCTTCAGCTCGACACCTTGACATTGATTTTTGGGAGAAAATTATTTTCCAAGTTTAGTGAAAAACGGTAGATTAGGTAGATTAGTTACAGAAGAGGGATATGAAACGCTCAAGTAAAAAGAATAATGAAAGTTTCGTTAGGAAATTGACCTGTCAGCGCATTTGCTTTTGCATTTACGTTCAGCAGGCACAATCTCATACAAGACTGGAAAATCTCCTGAAGAATAGCACGTAGGTATAATTTGTAATTTGCACTGACCCGATTTGCCAAGACAATGCTCTTGTTTCAAACTAAACATGACATTTCCCTAAACTGGTTAGAAAATTGAGTCCTTTCAAATCAGATCCAATTTGAGTTCAGATGAAAATGCAAATGGACTTTCACCCACTCATCTATCTAATGTACGGATGCATGCATACCACAGCGAGAGAGGCCTCCAGAGTGCTAGAAGAATTCACTGCTAGGCTTTAAATGTATACTCTGAACTCCACTACCGGTTTCAAGTTATTGGTCCAAAATTCTGGAGGACCTAATGCTTCAGAGACTCAAGCTCGTCCTAATTCAATTTCCTCGTATTCAGTTGGGTGGAAAATTCAAGGAACAATGCAGAGTGGTGACTCCACCAACGGAACGGTTCCTTCCATCCAGTAATGTTGTTTAGTCAGCTGTTCTAGGCTTTTAGTTTGGAAGACAGGGAGCGGAGAGCACGAGAGCTGGTCTATCTCCACAGCCCATCTTTATGATTATGACACAATGAGCCCTCCTAGCCCTTTTGCATCCCAGGAGAGAAAAGGGTTGTTAATCTGATCTGCTTTCGCATGGAGATCCCGAGTCATTCCTATTGTTAATAGTATTTTATCCTACGTGCAACTTGCAACTGGAAACTTGAAGCCATTCACCGTTGTTTGGGTCTCGGATGTGAGCGGGGATACAATTGTGGCTTGCCCTCTTAGACGCATTTGTTGCTTATTCTTCAGAAATACTCCGAAAACGGAATATGTATTGCCGATATTTATGTACGAATACACCAATTATTAGAGTTAACCTTAAATGTTTCCTAGCTTTCCATAAGAATATTGTACCCTCTTTAATTTTAATACACTTAAATTCTATGTACAGAATGTCATAAACAATATTTGAGTGTTAAAATAGGTCAATGCAAATAGACTTTTGTTTTAATTGACGATGCCCAAATTGTTCACGCTCAAAAGACCAAGAACCCTGGAATTCAGAGAGCAGCCACAGAATTTCAGATAAGGCATTAGGCTACCGCTTAGCCTAGCCCATAGGCTCATAAGCTTTCTCTTTGATCTTGGGATAATGATGGGAGACCTTATAGTAGGGAATATAATTAAAATCCTAAATCAAAGGAGCATTTACATATAACTTATTCAAATCCATTAATTCAATTGTGTCAGGGCTTTCCGTCCTGTGTACTAGTGACAATGAGAAGTTTTTCACTCTGAGTCGCTCGTGGCTGACAGAAGCCCTGGAAATTGTCCGCTGGAGTGTCACTAACCTTCTGACTTCTGTCAAGTAGCATAGTAGGTCATTCGTCCTTGGAGGAGTGTCCTCCACTCAGGAAACTCCTGAACCAACTCTTGCTTTTCAGCGGAAAGGACTCTTTGGGATATTCGGACAATGAAAAGAATAGGAAATGCGGACATCTTGTCATGTTTCATGCATGTCAATTTTTCTTCAAAAGCGGTATAGCTCGACTATTTTTGCGTATAGGAGAAATTCAGAAATGGTTCTACGTCTTTTGGGCAATGTCAATGGGCATTGGTTCTTTGGGTCTATCATTATTCATTGTTGATCATATCGGTAATATAATAGTCGTACATCTAAGATAATTTAATTCGTCATATTGAAGAACCGGTTGAGTTTTGCAATACATATGTGTAGATTTAGGAGTTCTAGGTCGAATTGTCGACAGGGAACCAGAGCCTAATCCAGTCGAGCAGGAAGATAGGTGAGGTTACTTTCCCCGAGGAGAGTCCCCGGGGAAAGTTTGTGTTGAGCCAGCACTACATGGGCCTTTATGGAGAGCTCCAGTGTCCTGTCCACCAGTTCATTCTTCACTCTGGACTGGACTCCAGAGAGAAAAATATGTATTCAGTCCTGGGAGAGAGGCTGTATGATCCGTTTGTGGTTCTTGGTCGTGGTTGGACTTCCCGAATGGGATTCTTCTTCTCCCGTCCTTCCCTATGAAAGAGTTGAATATATTGTGGTCATATATTATTTTTTTTCTTTTCACGGGAAGAGGCCGCATTGTGGGTGGAATGATCTGGAGGGTAGTTGTTTGGGAGAGAAAGCGAGAGTGTCCGAGGCGAGGGCTTAGGCCGAGGAGAGAGAGAATCTCCGCTCGTCCCCGTTTTGGGCGTTCACCAGACGATCTATCACGGGTGACAAGGATCATCCTGAGGAGCCACCCTGCTGTGACCCCGCCGTCTTCCTTCGCCCCATTCTCCACCACACACCCTGTCACACAAGCTTCTTCCCGATACACCACGCACTCAGATCGATATCTCATCATCCGCCCTCCAATTCCGCCAACCGCTCTCTGCATAAACTTGTGTGCGTGCGGGAACGGGACTTGCTTGACTTGTGGCTTCTTACATATCCCTCCTTTCCACGGCCTCGTTAACTTTGAACTCCAGCTCTCCTAATAACCAGTGGGGAGGGAGGGAGACGAGGCTGCACTTTCTTCCCGGGAAAGACGGAAAGAGAAAATTAAGTCTTGGCATGGAGGAAAAAGTGTAATCAATCCCCGCGTCCTCTTATCCTCATCTCAGCGCTTGTACGATCTACGTTATTATTTGGCAGAATGATGACAGGGCATGAGTATGATGTCTATGTTAGGGATCGTGGGTCGTCTCGCTAGCTCAACACACGGATTTGTCATTTGTCTCTCGATAGCTTTGCTATAGGATGACAATATTCAATTGGGTGTAGGCTTATTGTAAATATCACATACGGTTAGTAAAATTTGCCATAGACCAGTTATATTATCTCTGTAAACTGTCGTTGCACGTTTTTAGTCATACAGACAGTGAGGGAATAACATCTTTGTATATTATAATTCATGCATCTCCAATTTCTAATAGATTGACAGCCTTTAGCAGCTACTTTCTAATGCAACTCATGCATATATTTCAATTGTTTCGAAATTTTGTAAGATTTGACCACCATACGATTCACCGGAACCTTGTACACGCTTGAAACGTTGTCTTCTTCTAAGTAACTGTTCAGAGTTGAGCCGTAACATGTGGAAGTGTAAGGGGACATTAGTGAAACATGACAGGGCATGAAGTTTATGTTCTACATCAACAAAGTAAGTTTAATGCAAAAATGTGGAGAAAGTTAGTGAGCTGAGAAAGAGAAGGCGGAAGGAGGAAAAGGTCCTAAGAAAACAGAGTCATTGAGGATTGGAAACTCATTAAGAACAGCTTTGTAGTTCTTCCCCTCGGTGGCCGTCTGCCAAAGAGCATCATTAGTTTACATCCCATCGGTCCCTGCATTTGTTTTTAGTTCCCAACTCTAATCTCCATATATTTACTATGTATATTATTAACCTCTGTTACTAAAAAAAGAAAGAAAAACTGAGCCCGTGTCCGTCCGTCGTGGATCATAAAGGAGCAGGGGATACTCTCTTCCGTTAAACTTTCCTGTCACGCCATTCAGCGTTTATGGACTATAAATTATGTTTTGAGGCTGAAGCATATTGACTTGAAATGGGCAAAAAGTTTCTCTTTCTTTTTATCGACAAGTTTAAGGGGGTAGTTTTGGGTGTAAATGTCTGTTATAAAGTACTTCAAATGGGAGTTTCTCTCCACGTTCTTTCCTCTCCACTTCCTCACACATTCCAGGAGCACTCGGGCTAGTACGTACTCATGTTTTTTCCTGTAACACCTTTCCTAGGTTCCAAAATGGTCAGCTCCTGGAACTCAGTGATATTGCTCACTATGAAGGCGGAACGGCTCTCGAGCCCGCTCTTCTCATTAAAAATGTAACCAGGGAGGATTTAGGAAATTACACCTGCACGGCTCACAATGCCATTGGAGAAACTATGTCTCACACCAAGGCCAGTGTCAACGTGCTCTGTAAGTACACTTATAAATAATCTCTACTGTTCATGTTCATGCTTTAGAGCCAATGACGTTGACACTTTGAACCTGGATTTGTAAATTGCTTCTATAGACAAAGCGACAGTAAAGGTTTCCATGGATCCACCGCTGCCTGTCCGAGAACAGGACCAGCAGAACGTGACGTTAACCTGTGATGTGGTAACTGGGAATCCAGAGCTCTTGGAAGCTGTCCGATGGTACCTGAACGGAGACTTGCTAAAAGAACTGCCCGAGTGCCCCAACGACACATCAAGCGAGAATGGCCGAGAATACTTTGACGAGCTCTGTGACATTGACCCGAGCAAGCTTATGCTTCAGGCTGTCGGTCGAAGTTTCCAGGGAAATTATCAGTGCAGGGCAAGGAATGCGGCAGGCTGGGGTGAAATGTCCCAACCCACAAAACTCCACGTGTACTGTAAGTTCCAGGATGGATTTTCAACTGATTGGGTGTGGGCGTTAATGTAATTTCCCGAGACTTAAACGGGCCATTAGAGTTGACATGTTTCTGTTTCTTTGGAAATAAATTCGTAGACCCACCAGGCCCAGCACGCCTCGAATTCGAGCCCCTCACCGTGGTCAAGAACCAAGCACTAAATCTTCGTTGCATTGTGGATGAGCCTGGACGTCCTCCAGCCAAAATCTTTCGTTGGATGCGAGGAACACACGTCCAGATGGACCAATCCGCTTCCAATTGGACCATCCACCCCGTTTCTATCGAACACCGAGCCAACTTTAGTTGTGAAGCCATCAACGAGGCTGGGCATGGTCCGCCGGCCACTGTTCCAATCGATGTTTTTGGTAAATCCGCTTTTATCACATTATTTTTACGGTTGGCGTACTTTGGGCTTCATCAGATTAAGTCCTCCCAACCATCCATTCCGTAGCTCAACACACTTGAATTAGTACTCTCCAGCCCCTAAATCCTTCACTGACCAGCTCAGCACAAGAGAAACGAGCTTCCCTCGATCCCCGTTTTTCCCGGATACCGAAATTCAATTATTGCCAGCACTGAGGCTACGCATAAATACGAGGCTGGTGGTCCAGTGGTCTCCGTGCCTCCTCGTTAGTTAGAATGATACAGCCTCAGGTAGCAATCAAGGACTCTTTAAATATTCTTCAACCATATCCACAAGGACTATAAATAGAATCCCTGAAGTTTGTTTTCCATCAGAGTCCGAATCTTGAGTATTTTCGTATCATTATGATACATGGATAGAGTAGAGTTGGGAAAATAATAAGACAGAGTTCAAGTGCTAGATTGGGGTAATCTATCATCTTTGCCCAGACTAGGAGGTGTAGCAGAAGTGGAACTGGAGCAGTAAGGACAATGTTGAACTGTGAACATAATTTATGACCCTAAAATATATTATGTTGGTCTATGACACGATAAGCCAAAGCTTTATGAACTCCGTACTATCTGTAGTATACAATATTTATCATACGGGAAGGGGACATAATGGTCAGCCGTCACTTATGTGGGTTAGAAACTTCGCACACCATACGATTTTTCTGCCAAAAAGGGTGACGCAAACAGCTCAACCTCCACGTAACCTGGATGAAATCGGGAGTTTGTGAAGACAGTTTTCATTCTAAACTTTACGTGGGTGTCCTGTCCTGTTAATGGTATCAAACCTGGTCACATTTTTCTGGATACGTTGGGTCATATACTAGATTCAGGTACCTCAATTAGGACATCACGACAGGTTGGGGCTTATGATACTGTCATTCTTTACGTCATGTTTCATACACTAATCCATATAACAATATCAAGGGTAGGTCTAGGAATTAGAGATTTCCAATACGATTCGACGAGGTTAATCCTTAATTTCCTGTCCATTGCTACGTGCGGGCCGACAAGAGCTAACACTGCCAGGATACTGGATCCGAGAATCCTTCTAATGTGTGCCTTATCAATTACAGTGGGTCCTACGTTCATAAATCCACTGAGCCCATATCACGGAGTTCCCTGGAACGCGACGGAAGTCAAAATTACATGTCAAGTTGAATGTCATCCCGAATGTGCCATTTACTGGCTCAAGAATGGACTCCCAATAAATACAGAGTCACCGCTCTATTCCATCAAAAATACGAAACTCCCCGCAGACCCAAATAAGAATGACTTTGAGTCAGTGGTTTCGACGCTCTCGGCAAAGTTGGCGAATTGGCCAGGCGGAAAACTGGATCGAGCCGTGGACAATGCTAATTATACCTGTCAAAGTAACGGGAATGACTTTGGAAACGGAGTCAGTTCCAGCACTCATTTCCGGGTCGAATGTAAGTTTTCTTCTATTTTCACGCATTTGTAATTTCCTGCTAACTCTTTGCATGGATAAACTAGCGCAACCATGCGAAATACTAGCCTTTTCACATCACTATAAATTGAAAGCATGGAGATCAGAGGCGTTTGAAGAGAAGATCAATGAAATCCAGGACAGCATACGCATACACAAGGCTTCTTTTGAACCATGCTTTCTTAACTGTTTTCATATTGTTTTCCGCACGCTTCCATACCTGGATTCAGATCCGCCTGAAAAGATCAAAGTTTCGTCACGGGTCGTCAATGTTATTGAGAACGAGTTCCCAAGTGAAGTGACCTGCTCGGCTGTTGCCCTTCCGGAAGCAACGTATTCCTGGAAGTATGGGAATCAGGATATCTCCAATAAAGCCGTACTTTTCCTCAACTACACTCTCAAACGGGATCATGGAGGAGATTACGAGTGCATTGCACAAAATCCTCATGGACAAATTTCAACAAAAACCACCATTAATGTTCAATGTAAGGACTTGTTTAATCTCCTTGAACTAACTTCTGTAAATAGTAACATATAGTCTAAGCACTTTGCGATTTCAAAGGCTTAAAGATTTAAAGCCTTGCTGGCACATAATTGGTACTGAGTTCAACGTAATTTTAAACGTTTGCGGATGGCAGTAGAGCCGCGCGAATCCTATCCATCAAAGCTGAAACACACGGTTTTTACTATATATTTATTTAAACAGATATACCGGAATGCACAATTACGACGGAAGAATCGACTGACGAAATGATACTTGTGTGCACGGCGAAGGCAAATCCAGGTCAGGTTGACTTTCATTGGTGGTTAGGGAATGCCACCTACGAGGACTCCGAGCATGTGGTCAAGAAGGGACTACGGAGCGAACTGAAATTAATTAATTCCCCTGAATTTTTTGGCAACTATCGATGCTTTGCCAATAATAGTGTTGGGATGTCCAATTCTTGTGAATTTATTATCTCAGGTGAGATTCATTTCATTTAATTCTACTCATGCTACTGCAGCTTGATACGAAATATTCGAATGCTTTAGTCATTGTGAATTTGTGAAGTGAAGTGGCGAGTTTTTATCCTTCTTACTATTCATTTATAGCTATCATGGAGAAAAGTAGTAGATTTCAAGGTAATTTCTGACATACTTCAATGTTTGTCACAGTAATCGTAAATCGTCAGTGTGGGCTTTTGTTTGCAAGCGAGACTGATTAGTGATTACGCATTGCTTTCTGCTTTTGCATTGTCGTAGTAGGTAATGCATTGGATCTATTGCATGAAAATAAAGTATTTATAATCGTATTTTATATATATAATTATATTATCTGATGTTATTGTGTGGAAGCCTGAATAAAGGGTTGTATAAATTTATAATCGTATCCTAGTACACGATTATAAATATTTTTACATACTACTTTGAAATAATTAATAAATCATAATTGTTTTCGGTACTTCGGGTTGTTTTAGTTAAGACTTTACTGACTTTTCTTTTTAAAAAAACTGTATCTCTTCTGTAAAAATTATTTTTTCTTCTGGATTTTTTAAATTTCAAATGAAAAGATGTCCTCATTTATCAATCTACATTGTGCTGCCTCCTTATCCTTACAGGAAGCTGGATTCGGAAGTTCACCGACCACACACTCCTTATCTTTGCTGCCATTGCCGTAGCCGTGATAATTCTCTTCGTAATTGTCTGCATTATCATTATTCTGGTCTGTCGTCGACGACGAATGAGTGAAAAACGTAAGGAATTTTTTTATTTCCAAAGTCCCCGTTAATATCATTTTCTCTCTCTGCTTGTGATGTCCGCACCTTTGAATTGTGATCCGAAATTGCACTGCAAAAGCCAAATCCCCGCCCACTCCACATGTGTGTATGCTTGCACGCTCCGTTTCTCAGAGAAATTCACTTTAGTACTTCACTCTGAGTTCCAACTGGAGTTCTATCCAGAATAAACCCATTCCTCACAGCACAGAAAATGATGATGATCATCATGGTCATAACGAGCCAGAGATAGGTATCCCATTTTGACATTACTTACACTCATCCATTTCATCTCGAGCAAAGCCAAGAAATTGTCAGGTAGTGGTAATAATACTGATAGCCCCAGAGCCAAAGAGCACGCACTGTCAGTACTACTGGCTTCCGGTCCTGGCACAATCCCGCTTTTCGGCCTAATGGTCCGAATTATTCCATTACATTTTTTCTGAAGCTTGTCTAACCTAAGCACGTTTGGACAGATCATTCTGGGGTATCTAGTATTGCATGAAAATGAAAGCAATCCCGATTAATTTATGTTCGGCAGTGTATTTTTTCAAATAGGCGTGAGATGTGCAGTCGCAAGGAGTATTTTTTTTGTATTCGAGTTTTTGTACGTCAAGTTCCGGTTAACAATCCAATTCATTTTTCAAGAAACTATGGAAATTCCCTGGAACGTTAAGAAATTAGATATAGGTACCTATGCGTATAAGGATATTCTCCCCAGACAGAGATTGGAAGAAAAATGAGATTTTTTTATCGCAGTTCCCAAATACATGCCTTTCCTCGCCGAGTAAAAGTCCGTACACTATGGCTGCTGTGCTGAGCAGATCATCGCTAATGCGTGGAAGCGGATAGACTAACATTGAAAGGTGACGCGTCGAACAATTTGTCCACCGTATCCGGTGAACCACAAATTAATTCCTGTCACTGACCTGAGTTCCATCACATCCCAGCCCTGAAGCAGAGTCAAACACGGGCATTCCTTTATTGTTTTATTAGAAAATGCGACAGTCGAGCTCGCATTCTTTCCCCTCCCCATTGATTTGTCTGCCAGGCAGTATATTCTGAAAGAGTAACGGGAAATAGGCAACCCATCCGAACAGGTCAAGTTACACAATTAGGCTGGGTCTCTCTCTCCCCAATTCCCTAGCTGCCAATCCATGTCATAAAAGCAATACTTTTCCAATAAATTCTTTTTATGGGGAACGAATAAGGACAAAGTTTGGTAATATGTCAACTCCAGTGTCGAGGGTATTATTACCATGAACTCGAGGAAATGGTGGAGTGTATAGTCGGAAAGTCCGGGCTATTGCGACCAATTAGCTTTTGCATGACTCTTTCAATTGCATTTCCCCGCGTGGCTTTATATGTATTTTTTAATTAACGCTTTTGAACAATTTCTTTTTGACAACAGTAAGACTAACAGTGTTCAATTTATGTTCAGACCATAACACGCGGCCGGAAGAGCGACAAAAGTAAGTTTTGTTTTCACGTACTAAATACTTAATTCTATGTAATATTCTCATATGTCCACACCGGAGTTCACATAATTGTATGTAGGTAGTATGATTGTGCGCTTAGTCAGATCTTAGTTAGCTCAGCCAAGTCCAAGTGGAAACTTGTAGGCGTAATTTAGAGTAACTTAGGAGGTGGCACTCTGTCTTTTTTTATTAGATCGAAGCAGATTGACTTCTTCGTGTAGTGTTAGATGAAACATTTCTTTAGAAAGCTGAAAATCAGATAGGTTCGGCTTCTACGTATGTAATTTGCTCAGATTCTCATTACAGGATTTATTACTCAGACTAGAAGCTCTAATTGTGCACTTGAAAGATGAAAGCAAGAATTCCCTTTCATCCCAAATGCAAATCAAAAGTCCAAAGTTCAAATTTAATATTGATTCACACCACTTCTCCTTTCTTCATTTCACACTCTCTTTTTATCTCTTTCTACAGTTACGATTACGAAAAATTCATTGTTAATTTGTACGGGCCAGGGGTTCTGTAAGTTTAACTTTGATCAACTATACTTTCTCATTTCTTCCCTACAAGCAAAATACGTTTTGCCGTCTGTATTCTCATTTGAACCTATTATTCGTTTCCTTCAGTCACTATTCTTGATTGGATCGTACCATATGGTGTAAGGCAGGGAATATGTATACAGTATCGGCTGAATACAGCAAATACCTACTGTGGTAAACTTGTTGCGAGATTTAGGACAAAATAGAAGCCGATGCTGCTTCAAACTTATCCGTTTCGAAGCGTCACGTAATTTTGATCTTTGTATTAATAGCCACATTGTACTGAAATATAACGTTTTCAGCTACTTTTTCGAGACATGTAAAACGAAAAACCTTCCGTTTTGACCCAGCATCTGGTACGAGCCAATTAAAATAAAATCCTGTATCCCCAGTCACCCACTGCTATTGTTTTCCGCAACGGAGCCCACCCCTTGTCCCGGTTTAAGAGATGTGCCACTATTATGTCGTCTGCAACGTCCATGTTGTGAGTCGCGAACTGATACTCCGTATTTGCTGTTACCCGTTCTCCTATGTGTACGTACAGTCACTGTTTATTGTCATGCACACTCGGTAGGGAACCAGAAGCACAGTACTTCAAAAGTAAAAGTTAGGCGTAGTAGGTACATATGTTTTATAGAAGTCAAAGATGAAATTCACATTAGGAATTTAAATGTGCAGTCCGGAAGTATCAGGTAGGTATAAGACAAAAGCTTAGGAAAATGTTGTATATTCGAAATTTTATTTTAAACTAATTACCTATTTTCCCTGTAATTCTACTTACTAACTTTGTTATTCATATTCATGAACCGTAGTCCCGAAGGCAGAGCTTACATTAGCACTTATGACGCTTCTCCATCACTTTCTACCAATTTCAATTCCACTTCCTACACCCATTTCACAGGTAACTAATAGTCTCTGAACTACTAACACAAAACACTATTCTAACTCTCACATACCAAATACTTACATTTTATTGTTCCGCCAATTGTTACTTGTCCATCCCTCTGCTGTCATAACCTGTCTGTCTTTCTTGCATTGCTTTCTCGCTTAATTCTTGTCGTTATTGAACTATTGCTTCCTTTGTTGAACACAAATCTTTCTGGTTTGTTGGATGTGCTCTGAGCTGTGTTCTTGTATGTGCCATGCATCATTTTATTTGAAGAGATAGGTAGTTACATAAATGTTAACTTACAGTTAAGCATGCATGCTGCGGAAAGGCCATATTACATAGTTGCAACACGTTCTCCATTTACGTTACTGTTATATAGCCCAGTTCGAAGCATGTGTTTGAGTTGTTTTGATTGATTTGTGTCCCGTGTCGCTTTTCATGTGGCTCCATAGTCCAGAGGGGAAAGACTTGACGGGTTCCGTAGACGGCGGAGCGGTGGGACCCCAACCCACGTCCCAAGACACACCCCAGTCCCCTGCACAAGACCCCAACGCTTCCAATAACAATACCACGGCACAGTCAGACTCCAACAAATGGCCAATTAAACCCGGCGTCCATTTACACGTTAATGGATTACATAGTCTGGGCAAGAGCGTTAATAAGCCCGTGAACGGGTTTAGTTACGGCACTAAGCACTCTTCCTGTTCTACCTTGCCCTACACGACTGTGGCCCACTCGATCAGTGGTAAGGGGATGCATGATTGATTGCACGTTTGATTGATTAGCCCTTCCTTCGGACGGGTCTTCTGTACTGAACTGCATGGCTTGACGTCTATTTGGGTTTTTTGTCTCTTTGTTTGGCACGCAGAAATACCAGTCAGTACAAGTCGGAAGAGGAAGAAACCCGGGAGGAGAGGTAAAAGCCCTGTGGTTCTGGTCAAATAGAGTCCACGTATTGTTTGACATTATTCCGCTTGCTTCTTTTGATCTCGTTAGTTGTATCTAGTGCTCTCCGAGCTATCCTGGGAAGTTTGTACATATTAATTGATTCACTATTCTTGCATAGATCCCAGTCCAGCTCATCGCAAAGGTGATTTGAGTGATGATGGCAAAGCCTTCTATGAAAATCTTCCTTTTCATGGACTTCAATCTGCACAGTCTAAGGTGAGTTGCTTTCTCCTCTCCGCAGTGTATTATTTTTGTTGCTACTAAATAGATCATCCATATTGGCGAGCATTTACTGACTGTCGAAACTTCAGATTTACTGATTCAACACAATAACACAAGTTAAGTTGTTGGTTTTTAACCGCATGCATTCATTGATGGTTTTTTTCGGTAGTCAGTAAATGCGGAGCCAAGGAGCTTCTGAACTTGCATGATGCACAAGTTTGGTTTTGTTTCGTTTTAGTAACCCGTTCTTTTATGTTTGTTTTTATTTTTTGGTTTGGTTCACTTATCGCTTGACATCGACTTTAGTTGGAAGAAACGATAGTGCCCATGCCAGGGAAATCCACAGAAGTTCGTCCCCCTAGTGAATTGAGTCAGACGGGTTCCTCGGGCTATGGCTCCACACGGAGTCAAAAAGATCCCGTATCCGAGGAAAACCCATGTTCTAAAACTAGTTCAAGTGCTGCCAGCAGCAATCCCACTCCCGTTGCATCAGGTGTGCCTGCTAAATCCTTGTCCGAGGATGAAGCCGACCTCGTGCCGGACATGGGGCCCAAAACCTCCACTCCAATCCAATCAGTCAATTTCAATAAAAGCCTGCTTCCGCCGTTCGGCAGACGGCACCCACCCACCACACCAGTAGCCACGACCCGCTCTGGGATTCCCCAAGTGACCCCAACAACTCCACAGAACACTGTCAACATAAAGTTGGCCACAGTGCGTCCCCAGAGAATTTCCTTCACGTCCTCCTCCAACTTTGGTTCTCTGCGTCCATTCCGAATGCCAGAGGCTCCCAAAGTATTTTTCCGCTCCGTGAGGGGCAAGTACCCCCACCCACCCATCAATCACTTCCTGACCCGGAACAGCATTCGGATTGAGCGGGATCGAGCGACTGGGAGTCCAGCAATCCCAGCCACAAATCCAATTAGTAGTCCTAATCCATTTATTGTGCAGAGTAGTTCAGCGGTCAGTGAGACGGTGGTGCCCAGTGGGACCAAAAGCCTCCCTAAAACACTGCACAAGAAAAAGGGTGCTCAAAAACAATCTAGCTCAAAGGTGAGGAAGACCAAGCATGGGAGCCTCAGTAGTAATGATGACAATAATAATCAGGAGGGACGGGAAGACGGATCATGGGAACCCGTCCCCCGCCCCGCCCCAAGAGCTCAAACTCTGGGCAAGTCCCGGAAACACACTTACCAGAATATTCCCTTCACGAGGAAAACTCCGAGAGCTGAGGTCTAGCACCTGTTATCATTTATTTATTCAATATGGCTTATTATGCAAAGGTTCATTTATTTATTTATTTTTATTTATATTATACAACGCACTTCATGCACTTCCGTTCACTGTTCTATACGTTTACGTTAATTTAAGGACCAACGGCCTGATTATTTTCTGATTCAAATACGCAATA
>JAQFYT010000210.1:0-31574 GCA_034694925.1 Ceratophysella denticulata
TCTTGACGGTTTACAAAAAACCCGGAGTCTCTACGTTCAACACAGATATCGGCATTCTTTTTTAAAATTTACCATTTCTTGTCATTCCTTATGGGAATTCCATGGGTTAAATAGGTATCTCACTCCCTTAAGCTTTCAGTGCATTCACAGGTTTAAGCTTGGTGGAGCTTAAGGTGCGTCTATACATGATTAAGTTAAGTGCAGGTTAAGGTGCGTATACGGGTTAAGGTGGGTGGACAGGTTATAATATAAGTTTCAGTGCAACTTCAAGGTAACCACAAGTTCTTGTTTCTCATACTCTATTTTGTTTTAATTGAATTTCGTATATTACAGTTGCATGAAATTTTGGACCCCGCCTCAGGCTGGGAGCCGGAATACAGAGAAAGTATGTATGGGTGGGAAATGGGTTGGGGGTGGGAGTCGGCGGTTTCGTTGTGATTTGGGATGCGGGGAAGGAGGTTATCCACCAGTTGCACTTGTTGCGGGAGGAATTACATCTACTAAAGGGAAATGGTATATTAAATAAATATAACTTATATTAGTTACCATGGGGATTAAAATTTTTCGTATTATTATTACTAGGCCGTGGCATGCTGGTTTATATGAGAGTGATCCACCTGGCTCGAATAATTTTAATAATATCTGTGGTGCAACACTCATCTCACAATCAGCCGTTATTACTGGTATTATTTTGTAAAGCTTTTGTTTAGTAATCGTCTGTAATAAGTGATATGTTTCCAGTTTCCATAGCAAGCATGCATACATTTAAGATAATGAATATAATGTGAATTATAGCGGGTCACTGTGTGACAATCCCACATACGAATGATGTAAAGAATACCCGAGATTTACTCGTATTTTTGGGAAAATATTACCGTTCAGCTGGGAATAATGATGGGAATGTCCAGGCACTAAGGCCATTGGAAATTAAACTTCATCCCGATTATAATTATGCTAATTTGGATTGTGATATTGCCATCATTTGGCTCGAAAAGGTAATAAACGGGTAAACGACCAAACAACGGTTAAAAGTTATGTATTACAATGCATGCAATTTCAACCGACCAACCAACGGTTAAAAGTTATGTATTACAATGTATGCAATTTCAACAGAAGGCTGAGATTACATCTTTTGTTCATCCAATTTGTATGCCTTATGAAGATGATGAGTTGTCGGAGGGTGAATCTGGATTGGTAAGTTTACTCTGTATGATAAATACTAACCCGGTACCTAGCTATTGCGCATAGTTAACATTCAAGATTATTTGACAAATGTCTCGAATTTCTTCAAGATCTTTCGAAGATTTTTTGACAATTCTTTAGAATCTTTGAAGATTTCTTGAATTTTTGAACATTGTCGAACATTTTGTGATATCAATTTTAGTTTTATGAAGAAAGATTTCATGATTTGAGAACTTTTTTTTATTAGCGCGAGCGAATAAGAAAACTGAATTTGGTATTCAGATATATTGATTTATTTTGAATATTCATTCTGGATAGCTTACTGGTTGGGGCTCTATTGGTGATCGTGTTTATCCAGAAGAGCTCCAAGAAGCAGAGCTACCGTTCGTTGGAAGTTCAACGTGTCGCCGGAGTCATTCAGCCCTCAATGCCCTTGTTAGTCAAAGAAATTTTTGTGCGGGTCACAAGAATGGGACGAGTGCATGTGACGGGGATTCTGGAGGGTAAGCGAGCGCGGTCCAGCCAGTCTTTCAGCGTGACAGCCCAAAATACGTGCCAAATAAGAACAAATTAAGCGCAAAGTGCAAAATAAGCACCGAGTACGTGCCTTAGGCGTAGCGGGTACAACATACAAATATTATTAATTGAATATAGGGGTTTGGCCTTTTCCCATGGAGATGGGAAATCAAAATGGGTACTTCAAGGGATCGTGAGTGGAGGCGTACCGAAAGGATCGGGTCGAGGCTGTGACCCAAATCATTATGTTGCTTTTACCAAAGTTGGGAAATTTCGTTCATGGATTGACCGGGTTCTGGATAATGGGCCATCGAAGTGAAATTGTTGCATATAAGTCATAAAATATACCCTATTGAATATTGTGCCATATATTTACATATTAGATATATATTAATACTTTTTAAAGATTTTACTTGACTGGGCGAGTTAATAAAAATACAAACATGCGTAAAAGCCGCTTCTTCAAAAACTATTAGAATATGCAAGGCATGTATACATACATTTTCCCATGATCTCTTTTATAATAACTAAATTGCATATATGCGCATGCATATGCATATGGGTTGAAAACAATAGATTAGGCAGTGGGGTGGCCTGCAATAATTCCGAACTTGATATTGGGTACAATTTCATTTCCGAGTTCATAAAACTTGGAAAATTGAAAATGCGCGTAGACTGCAAAATTCAGTCGACAAAATCTATGAAAGCGAACTTGTGCCATTCTGAATTTCCCAAAAAACCATGTAGCAGAAGCAGAAGTCTACGTATTCAGTACATGGTCGCTAGTCCCTATGTCTATCTGTATAATCTGTAATTGATGTAGAACGACTTCTTCTCCCTGAGCCCGTCAATAACTGGCTGGGGTTTCTATATCCAAGTGCTGAATCTGCATTTTTTTTTTGGTGAAAGTTGAAGCTGTGGCCTTTCCGTGAGGATATTTATGGGGCAGTGCTGGGGCCTATCAACTCTGCCCATCTCTTTTTATGGACATGCATTGAGGTTCCCGAGGCCGGGAGTTTGCTAATGACTGGAGCGACGACGGAGGGTTTTTTTGGGCAAAGACGGAGGTTGAGAAAAGAGTAATTCTGTCCATAGATCTCTTCTGCCCGAGGTTTTTATGTGTCCGGCTCCGAATTACTTTCTACTTGCTCCGACAGTTACACTCCCATCTTCTGCCCACATATTACCCTCTTCACAGCCAGAAACTAGGAACCGTTCTAGATTTCCTTGTAGCACTAGAATGGAGCGGGTAGGAGCTCAAGCCCCGAGGTTTCGAGTGACATACTACTCCCTGTCACCCGCCTCCAATAACTTAGGCCGCAGTTGGCTAACCGTAAATCCATCTTTTACGGCCTCCTGCCACTCAACACTCCCAGGACGGATATAGATATCCAACTCACACTCAAATACACACAGTTTTAGTTCAATATAGTTTAGTTCTTAGTCTATTGGGGTAAGGCCAGTTTATCAGGAACTAATTTAGCTTCCGGCTGTGTCGATCCCTGGCAAAGTTCATATATATTTGGAGCGAATACCAGCGAAAGAAAATTACAAAACTAATTTTAATTAATCTTATTTTAATAGAATAAACTGTTTAAAATTTTGAATTCGGCATTTGAATATAGTACCAATGTTAACTCAGAGATTATAAAATTATCACACCACTTTTTTCAAGAGTTAAAAAGAATTCCAATTGTATTTTGCATTTTGAGAGCTTACCTTGTAGTCGCATGTGTTATTAGCGTGAATGTCACACGAGCAGAGACCGTACTTTCTCCGATTTGTATAGGACCTACAACTACAAGTAGGTACATATTAATAGCTTACCATGCGTCTCCCAAAAATATATTTTATTTGGGCATCTGAATAACAAAGTAGTTAGCATGAGCTACGACTATGGCCCGTTTCCACATTAGCTTAATTTAGGAGAGACACTACGGCTGCTCGTAGTTGGGAATTTGGGAAGAGTCGAGAGTGTCGTTATTTTGAATGCCTTCCATTCTCGCCTCTCATCCTGTCTATGATCAAGGGCGTGTGTAGGTCTGCATCACATAGGGTTTCGAGGGTCAAACACTCCCCCCCCCCTCTCACCTGAGCAAGACCGGGTCAAATTTTATCCAGATTATTCATAATTAAAATATTTGAAACCTGATGCTCTGTGGAACTTTGGCGAGAGGTGGCGTGGCGGAAGAGCGGAGCCCAGCTAATTGTGGCATGAGGCGGAGTTACCTCAAGAAACCTCCATAATCAATCGCTCATGTCACGGTCAAAACCTGCGTTTTTTAATGCATTTAATTCAGCTCTAAAACGAGCTTTCCACGTGACCTGACTACGGTCCATACGATATTCCAATGTAGCCTACCCTCCCAGATTCACTTTCTAGACGCGTCAGAGCCTATGATCCATGGTAGGGAAAGTCTCATCCTCACTCTATTTTTCCCTAACACTCTTTATGATGCATTTTATTTGGTCGAGAGCCCATTACAACCCGTCAGTGCCAGGAGAAAGCTGTAAAGCTCCGGCTCCTTCTCCCCGCCCCAGCCCTAATGGAACACCAGACAGAAGACGACCAAGGAGGCTCATGTTTATGAGCCTCATAAACCCTGCCCGAGCCGAGGTGTTGGACAGGGACGTTAATATGACTTTATGGAAATATACAGCTCAATATCTGCCACCCCGAGACGCATTCATCATAATTAAATGTCTCTCCACCTCCACGGATAGGGAAAGTAATGCCTCCTCCCTCGACCTAATACTCGCCAGGAAACCCACTTACTTATTCAATTCAATCGAGCAGAGGAGCGGAGTCGGAAAAAGATCTACGACCAGCCTCAGCCTCATGCTTCCTTATAGCCTTTCCGAAGGGAAAAGTCAAACCACTCGAAATGAGCTACGGCTTCAAAATTCTAATTTCTAATGACTTATGCTTCACTCCTTTCGCATCCGTCTTCTAACGCATAGTTATTTTTCTTCCTAGACCACCGTTATGCCACTCTTTATAGCTGTAGCTTTCCATATGTTTACAGGTACTGTAGTTCCGGGTTGATTGTATACAGAGTTGGTCCGGTCAAATTACACAGTTATTAAATATTTATTTTGTAAACGTTTGCATAAGTGAATTATGCAAAATGCAAACCTGAATTTAAAATATATTTGTCAAATGACTCAAAATTACGAAAGAAAGGGACGAAGAGTGTGTTATGAGAAGTACATAACCTATTACATATTTCCAATGCAATCCTGGAAAGCAGGGTTCAGGTCGAGGTAGGCCAAAACGGACCATATTGACGTCTCGCTTTTTCGAAAACGCGCATACACGGTAGGTAGCTATTAAAAGACAATAAATTGGTACAGTTTGACAATTCTGAATCACAGAATGACGAAGCAGGTTAAGTAATGCAGACTTGTATTTTTAACTGGCTGCAGAGGCATGCCGACCAGACCAGGGTACCTTTATTGTACCCTCTTCGGCCTACCAGGTGATACATATATACGAATACGAATGCTGATGTCTTATATCAATATTGAACGCCAGCTTATATATGTTCTTACAAATCAAACTTAGAGCCCAGAAGATTAATGTGAAGAAAGTATATGTTAATATATTATTATGTAGCGCTTCAGGTAATTTGGGTTAGCTAGCGTTGCTTTTCTTGCGGTGGAGAAAGCACAAAGAGAAGGCCTGAGTTAGCACGACAGCAGTAATTAGCATAGACTTTCCTCCCTATTTTAAAATTAAAATCAGTGTCATTGATGTAGATTTCGGCAGACCACTTCTACCAACATATACCTATGATCTTCGACAATCCACTCGATATACATTACACGATATTGACCCACAGTTGCTATGACAACACAGCAACAGATGATAGATTCACTTGTGTATTTGTGACTGCAGTAAAACAATAAATCAAGCTGTTCTGTTTAGGAAATCCAAATCATTTAGCTTCAAGTTCTCGGACCGAGCAGACGTACAACTAATAGAGGTCCTTCCGTCTTACATTCTAATACGAAAAAGTTTATTGCAAACTTTTGTCCAGGAGACAAAATCTATCCTTGTCTTGTCGTAAAATGGGGAACGAGCTCGGACACCCGCAGCAGCCAAGGAATATGGGCAGCCCGCAAATTCAACGTAAGTTTAGTCTATCGGTTTTTTAAAATTAATTTTATTTTTATTATATTAAAAATTTTTCAATCTTTTGATACACTTCTATTCCCTTAATAAATTATTCAGGACGACCAGCAGCAGCCGGACCCGCACCGATTCACCGACCTCTGCCCGTAATGCCTATGCCTCGTCGGCGTGAGGCGTACACTCAGGCCCAAAAGGAACGTGCAATTCGTTTACTGAACAATGGAGTTCCCTGTCGACAAGTTGCTGCTCTTGTAAGTCTCGTGTACCAAATTGGAACAAATAATTTTCCTAACCACTGTTAATATTCCTTAATTTCTGTCATTCGTTATTAGATGGGCCCTCGTTGCAGCTCTGGGACACCGATTCGTTGGAGAAAGGAAGCTCTGCGTGCCTTACTCGCTCAACGTCAATTGGAACAACTTCTGAATAACAATTTCTGATTTCCTATCAATAAACTCAAAACTCATCAATCTAACGAAAACTCAATCGTCATGCCTATCGGGTGAAAAGACGCTTACAAAATCTAAACTAGTATTGAAAATGAAATACAAAACAATATACTCCTAATCACAATGTAAAATATACAAAATAAAGCATTTCAGAATAAATAAATGTAAAAATATGAATTATGGGCCATCCAAAGGACAAATCATCTAATCAATTTTTTTTACATTTTGTCATCCCATCGATGTTTGACAGATTTTGGCATTGACATTAAATCTTGAACACTCAACTGACCATACACCATTAATTAATTAAAGATTAACTCTAGCATATACTTAGGTAGATGTATATTTAATTGACCGAGCCTTTGTATTTCAGTGGCGCAAACGTGGCGGCGCTAACGGTAACGTCTGATTCCGCAACCACTCAAAATCAGCAGCATTCAAATGTGGTCCAACCAGTTCCAAACACTGCCGATGGTACTCGTCAATCCAATCAATCTGCATCACGAAAAGATCAAATAATTGCAGTTTCCAAAGTGTCTGGGTAATTAATTTGATGTTAATTGTGTAGACTAAACCTAGCTCTTTCGCGGATAAAAGTCCAACGTCAATCAATTTTTGCTGAAACGGCACAAAGCTAATCGTTTGCATCTGTAGAAATCCAGGAACCAAATGAGAATTCACCACCTGAACAATGTTTTCGCGACGGATTCCAAAGGCATTTTCTTCGTAGTAACCAGGTTCTGTACAGGTCATTTGGTAGGATAAAAAGTCCGATTTAGATTAGTTAGGTAGTAGGCAAAAAAAGCATTACAGTATTTGCTTATCCAATTTTTTCCATGAACCGTCAAAACCTGAAATCAATATGAAAATGAGCAAAATTATATTAAGACCAACTGTAGCTGTGTCAACGATGCGGTTTACATATGTGGTCTTGGAATTTTACAGTTCCTTCTGAATTACCATGTCTAATGGTATCCAAGTATTAACTGTTTCCATGACAACAAAGTTAAGTACCTACATAGGTTTGTGACTCTTGTATCAGTGTGTTAGAGTTAACAATAAATTAAAAATGAGCTTTGGAATCATTTAGCTTCAAGCTCTCGCATCGAACTGACGTACAAGGAACTGCGTCCTTCCATCTTACATCCTAAAATTCGAAATATTTTATTGTAAATTTTTGTCGAGAACTTCATTTTCCTGTCGTAAAATGGGGAACGAGCTCGCACATCCCCGGCAGCCAGGACTGGGCCTTGGTGCCCTTCTTCGAAACGGACGTAAGATCAAGCATATATCTATAAATTACGGGTGTTTCCAATTGCATTTTAATAAAGTCATTATACATTAATTAAAGAATTTTGTAATTAATAAAGTTGGACCACGACCAGCAGCCGCACCCCTGCCCGCACTTCCTCGGCCTCGTCGACGTGAGGTCTACACTCGGGACCAAAAGGAACGTGCAATTCGTTTACTGAACAATGGAGTTCCCTGTCGACAGGTTGCTTCCCTTGTAAGTTTCGAATTAAGATTAAGGCCGTATTCGAATTAACTATCGTTCTAACGCATCTGGAAATGTATTTAATACTTATTATATATTAGATGGGACCACGCTGCAGCTCTGGTACCCCGATTCGCTGGCGTCAGGCAGCTCAACGTGCTCAAGCCGACCAACGTCGAATGGAACAAATCCTGGCTCGGAATATTTGATTCAATCTAATGAAAACAAAGGTTCAAAATGCTCCTAATTTGCAAATTCTGAACGAAATGAAACACTGAGCATTAACAATACTTTCTCCTAATTTGAATATACCATTATAATTGTATACAAAGCATTTACCTACTTAATAAAGCTTCTAAAGCTCTGAATCAAATTCAAGGGATGTGGTGCTGGTGCTGCATTGCAAATTGTCTGTGTTATGCGTTTGTTCTTAAATATCACGCCGAGTTGGTAACAGTACTGGGCATAACCCGTCGCAGGTTCAGAAGTCCACCGCGCGTTATATTCAACCAAAGGATACGTGCGATAGGGCGTTGGAAAGCCAAAAACCTACACTTTCTAAAAAACGCTTAAAATTTATTCACTTAGCGTCAGGACTTACGTATGTCGAGAAGTCTTCGAATATCCTGTCGTATGGAAAGAAAATCACGGCTCCCAGATCACCAATGAGGCTCAGTTGTATGCTTTCTGATAGTTTATTTAAATCAATATATATTTTGACGGAGGTGGAGGTCAAAATCTAACACGATAATCAATGGTTCAATGCAATACCTTGCTAAAAAATATGGCAGACTTTCTTTTCGATGACCGGTAATAAAATAAAGATAACTATTTGCAAATTGCAAATGGAAATCCACTGGTAAACTTGCAATTCATAAGTTCAGATTTTTCAATATTTATTTAATATTTCTTGTATATGACATTGAAATAGCTATAGAAAGAATGAATTTTCGTTAAAAGGCACATTAGGTACCTGCGGGTTTGTTTCTCAGAGATACTATGTTTTCAATACATCTCGGCAATATACTTTACATATATTGCGTTATTTAAATATGTCGGTACATTGCATCTTATTGATGGATATTACTGTATACATGTCAGGTAGTCATTTAATAGCAGAAGAGAACGGAGACCATTGTATCCGGTACTCGTCTGAGCTGGAAGTTCTTGAAAGCATGACTTGTGCTGAAGCACTTGGGCCGAGGTTCCTTGCCTTGAATCCGAATCAGCTTCTGCTTCATCTCTTCCATCCAGCTCAGTCCCACGTACGGCTCCGGTGGTCTTGGAATGTGCACAATAGTCAAATGCGCTTCTGTGAGTCCAAAAAGATACATTGTGACATTAGGTTAGATCGGTTCGGATCAATCCGGAAAATCAGTTTCGGATTGCATCAGTCTCGAATCGAATGGTCAACTATCCTATCCGAAACGAATCTCAAGTAAATAGGTACCTATATAATTTGTTTGTATCGGATGAGCTTACGTTCACAGTTGGGAAAGTCGAGGTCGGAGACGGTGACCGTTCTGCGGAAGAGCTCCGCTACATTTCCAGGTGTGTTGAAGTGCGGAGCGACGAGGGTTTCGAGGGTGTAGCCGGTATTGGTAATACCAGTAACACCGTCACAAGAGCGGTTGCTGAAGGTTTCCACGTAGTAGGCCAGAACGGCCTCCACTTCCAGAGCCATTTTGAGGCGGGAGGCAGCCGGAAATGAAATCCTTCTGTGGTACCCGCCCCGTGATTCCTTCAGCATGGACATCTGAACATCTACCAGCACGTTCGCAAAGTCCGCACGTTCCCGCTCGTCTGATCAAAAGCTATTTGTTAATAAATTATGCTTTCTAACATTGAATCCTCTTGAGGGTCAAACAAGTCAAACTCAAAGGTTATTTACCCAAAACAGTGTGTTGTACAACGGGAGTGTCGTTCGGGTTTATGAATCGGCCCTGGAGACGTAGGTTGATTTTGAGTTCGAGACCATCGAGTCGGGCGGATTGGTGAAGGCGGAATTCGGCAAGCGGACTGCGGTTATTGTGGAACTTCTCCGATACATCGTAGAGCTTTCGACCCCTTGTGAAGGTCGTAATGAGCTTCCGGTAGTTTACTTGCGTCAGCAGCAAGTTAACCACGAACACCCCCGCGAAAACTACCAGAACTTGTCTTATACATACAAGACGCATTTTGTCGCTCTATTCATTCAATCGAAATCATACAATAAAATTATCTAAGTTCTTCTGGGGTACATTAAAAATAATTTCTGGTTTATGATTGTTAGCGGCAATTTGCTCCGATAATTAGTGCTGTTTACCGTTCTGTTACCAATATCAAAATGCACCGTGGGATCGGCATGGTAGCCCGAGGGCCATGAGTTGTGAATTTTTCACGCATACGATTATTTAGGGTGCGATTTATAGCGGCAATGGAATAAATGAATTGGCAATAGGAAAAATGGAATGACAATGAAGTATTTTGCATAGCCTAATCTAACTGGATCTAGTTGAGTAACTTTTGAACACCTAGCCAGTTTGTTTATTTTGTAACCAATTTATTTGAACCTAACCTAACCTAAATAACCTTTAACTTAACCCTGTTTAACCTAATTGAATCATTTTTGAACGTTATTGCCATTTATTCATTCTAATGCCAAAATAATTTTCACCCGATGCATAAATGCATAATGCATTTCCAAGATCAATGGTATTTGTTACCCAATGTCGGAGGCATATTTGTACCCGCGTGAATGTTAGTAATCCAAGGTGGTAAGTTTAGGTTAGACAAAACTCGTGGATATGATTTTTCTTATTATGCAACTGTGAATGATATTTACAAATTACATGATCCAGGCATAATTTTATTATTCGCCGATATTTACAAGTCATCACAAATGCATTTATACTATATCATCAAATAAACTTTGTTTAAATAGGTAAATGGCCGCATTCGCTCAGGGTTTAATAGTTGATATGCTGTTTTCATTTCCCCACAATCCGCCGAATAATTCGGCGCAACACGCGAACTTGATTTCCCCTTTTGGTGGCTTAACGTTCACATAAGAAATTATTAGAAAAAAGATTTAGGTCTATCTGTTTAGTAAATTTTCAAACAGATTGTAATTTTGTTTACCATATCCTGGATTTGTCCAACCCAAATAGTCCCAACATCCAAACGTTGATGCTGAGTGAAGTGTAAGAGGAAATACAAAGATGATTCCAGTACCTTCCGCAATTCCAAGGAAGTTTTTTCCTAGAATATCGTTTTTGTGGTCTTGAACAGTCGCCTGTAAGATAGCGAAACACCAAAGAGGTTAATGATTAGTGTACTATAGTGTCCTATGTATAACAATTTTTGTCTGTGCTCCATTATCCATTAATCAATCGGAATTTAAAAATTTAAAAATTGACATTTGACCTTCGGTGCACATCCGTGGAAATAAAAGTGAATGCGACACTCCTGCAATAAACATTTCTTTGGAATGTAGAGAAGTCCGATATCATTCATCGCAATTTCACCACGAATTTCCTTAAAGAATTCGGACTGATCGAATTCTTGGAGCTGATTGAATGGTCCTAGAATACAGTGTGGAAAGAATGTTAATTCAAACACTTCTTAATTGATTTGAATATACAATTTAATTTAATATGAAATTCTACCATTTTCAGAAATCCGAGGTTTTTTGCCGTATAAAAACCGGAACATTTCCCGTTTCGCGTCATAGTAGCATTGTGCTCTGTAACCCTTGATCTCTGTGGCTGGATCACAGCGACCTAAAGGCTGTGTGTTTTACAACAGAATTAAATGGTAGTAATCTTTAGAATGGTTTTGAAATATTTCTCGTTTGACAAGAGTTTACGAAAATCGTGTTATACAGTAGTATGTATAATATAAATCGATTTGCTTACATAGTCATGATTAGCAAACTGAACTTTGGTGTACATTTGTAAGGGGGAATCGATGTGAGGTTCGTAGATATTGACCATACCAAACCGTTCAGCTAGAAATAGAATATGAACCAGTGCTTAATAGAGTTAATAGATATACATATGTACAGTTATAGATAATGATATTATCGCATACTAATATTGTGATACGGATCAGCCGTCCCAGCCCAAATGAAAACTTTTTGATGAGCAAGATTCTTGAGCTTGTCAATTAGACCTTCTTTCTGATATTTCTGCAATGCTCGAATTGATGCATCAATTCTGACGCCGACCGGATCTGTACGCCACGACTTTGAAGTATTTGGAGCTCCGTTGTACTCATAATATACTGTTTGCGTCAATAAATGTATGTCAATATTAGGTTATAGCATTAATATACGCAAATAAAGTTCTACGCCGGTAGTGCTGTGCTTAGATGAAAAAAGATTGAGGCTGGCTTGAAAATAAGTGGTTGTGTGAATGAGAATTTCAGCCTAAAAAATCTTCAAGATTCGTATGAATCGCGTTCAAAGCAAGCGTTGTTTCTCAAGGGATTGAATTAAATGGTAGAATTCTGGAAAGCTGATCGCTTTACCAACAAACGCTTTAAGCGGAATTTTAAATTTTCTTTAGTTTGAATTTCATGGTTCGCGTTCGTATTTTGAAATGAGATTTTAGGATACGAGATTCAGCATTTGTTGCAATATTTGGATATAGGTGTCGGTTATTTCATAATTATACAGTACTCACAGCCCGCAAATATCCCAACTCCTGAAAACAGCTTGGAGTGAGCAATATGGAGGATATGTGCAAAACTTGCTCCAGATGAGTGCCCCGATATTGTTAGCGGGTGAGTTGTTGTTCTGAACGGGCCTGTCAAATAAAATGGACGGATGAATTTGGAAATTTTGAAATAGCCAACGCTAATCGACAAGAAATAACGGACATGAACTCACTTAACTTCATGATCGTAGATAAATTCTGTTTGTATCCAGTCGCAGTCACACAATTGTTTGAAATATTTGCTGAAATAATGAACGCGCTGACAAACACCGATAGAGTTCCACAAATACCTTTCCCCATTATTGAACGAATACCCTGGGACTTATTGACATTAATTCTTCAGATAGTAAATATTTCCAAAAGACAATCTAATATTTAGAGTACATATCTGGTTCACAGCCCACCAACCCGAATCATTTTTACATATGGCTTACCTCTCTATCAGTTAAAATGTATGAAAAATCGAAATAAAATATTAATTGATTCTGCAGAACTCATGTAACTATTCACCTTACTTCTGTGATAATTAGTACCTACTACCAGGGCACTGTAATTTGTAAGAACAATGCACCACACACATGAATAATAATTTCAATAAGTGTGATTACTAATATATCCATGCAGATTACAAGCGTATGCCAGTCACAAGAATATAAACCAACCTATCCGGCATCCGTCCTGTGTTTTCTGTAGATTTTTAGTAAACGATTTCCACTAAGGAATTTATGGTAGATCTCCAGATGTACTGCGAATTCCGGTACTACCAACCTAGTTGCATCAGGAGCCTTCCAAAGCATATTTAATTATATGTCACTAAAAATTCACATTCTATGTACTGTCTATATTAAAAGATGTATTAGTATCAGTACAATATTTTATTGTTAGCCAGTTACAGTTACAAATTATATTTTTATAGCTTAGAAAACTTCGTCTGTTTCATAACGTTTGAAACCGGTATATGAAATGCGTCAAGAACAATGCAACTGCACAACCAATCATTACAAACCGTCGTCGGTAGTCGGTAAATTTTGTAATATTTTAGAGCGTATTTAGTTTCAGCATTGAACAATGCGATTACATAACACGCAAAGTTATGGAATTTCATAACGCAGCCTATAAAAGGGACCTGCGACCTACAGAATCGTCTCCTTCTCCTTTTGCCCGTGGTCGTGGAAAGACTTGTCTAGTCTCCACTGGTGTTCAACAATTTCAACGAGTTGAAACATTAGTATCATCCAGTGACCCCGTCCACAATGTCAATGTCAACTCAGCTTGTACCGGGAAAGCTTTGTGGAAAAATCGTGCGTTGCATGCATCTGTGTGTAGAAGAAGCTGGATCGGATCACATCTGCTCTTGTCGCCGGAAATGGAGATTTGATCTTGGCTGTGGTCATTGGGTAAGTGGAAGGTCATTAGGTTAAACCATTGCTAACAGAATTTGGGATTTTAGATAATGCTTCAAAGCGTTTAAAGTGATAATGATCAAATATTTGGATTAGATAACTGGAAAGTGTTCGGACTTCACCAATTTTCGTCTCATCTGCTTGAATACTTGTGGAAAAGTATTGCGCTGCGGACATCCGTGCTCCGAAGCATGTTCCAGTCTGATCTGCTTCTGCCATGTGTGTTTCGATAAGCATTCAGCTGTAGCCGGAAATGTCGACACAACGGACAAGGTAAAATAATTTATAATTTTCGTATCTTATCAATACTTTGGCAATAAGGACGCTTTGAATATTCGGTACTCGGCAAAATCGTAAAATGCTTTCATCGGGACATCTCTATCGAACTTGCTTAGCCTCCATATATAGTTAGAATTGCGTTACCTACCATATTTCCTCGGTTTCGATGAATGATATATTAAGCAACCTGTTATAACTATGACTTACAATTAGAAGTCTCTGGAAGGATCTTTGAAGTTGGGTGTTCCAAGACCAGCGTTTTCCAAGATGCCTGTGGCTGCTAAACCTGGGTTTAGGCCGAACAAAGCACCGAAAGTCGAAAGATCAGGTGACGCCGCAAATTCCAACCCAGCAATAGCTTTCTCGAGTGGATCTCACCCTGTCCCACCATTTGACATCATGGATGACACAACTGAAGACCAAGTCTTCGCTGTGCCTAGCCCACAGCCCTTGGAATTCCTGCCTGCCCACCAATTCGAACAAGTGCAGGAGCTTCTGTACCAGTCCGCCGTGAACAAGGATGACAGGAGCACCTGGGACTACATGACAGTCTTCAATCGCTGCATCAACGAACATGTCTTTCCAGAATCACTGGATCAATGTCCCGTCTGCAGCGGTCCAGTCCATGGACCGAACTTGGCCGTCTTCAACATGAATGCCGGAATTCCAGAAACACGCGAACAAGAATTTGATCCCAACTTTGAGCTGAACGAAGAAAATGCCTGGATATTCGGGCTTACCAAGTGCTTACACGGACACTACTTCGATGCTACGCGTCGTAAATGTAACGTTTGTGGAATGCCCTCGCTCATCGAGTTGCCAGATACCTATTATTCGGGTTCCGACTAAATAACGGCATGTCGCGAATAATATTGAATCAAAACGTGCAAACAGTAGTGAATTTCTATTTTAATTGTTCAAAACATTGTGAACGATTGTAAAAAAGAATATGTAAATGTGAGTACTCAAGCGTGTGAAATTGTAACAACATGAAATGCAATAAATATTGACGAATTTGGCACACTTTTTTCTACGAGTAGCAACATTGATTGTTTATTGGTTCTCGTCGCACGTCTAACACCTATATATAAGATAAAATCAGACAGCACTCTTTGTAGAGTTTGCGTACGAATCAAGATCATTTATTCAAGTTCAGGATATCAGTTACCAGAAAGCCACCGAGAAAGGGGTGAGTACTAGTTGGACCGTTCAATAGCCAAACGTCAGAGAAACGCTTTGCCAGCCGTAAACGTAGTAATCATGTTGAACAGAACTTCGGGTTGGTCAAATGGGGCGAGATGTCCCGAGTTCCGAATGATGAGAAGCCTCAGATTCTTGCTTTTCTTAGAATAACCGAGTATTTCTTTTCCTCCAGCTCTCCATATTGTTTTCTTGGCTCGCAAATACTTTGCGCTTCCGCTCCAAACCAGCTTTGAAATCACGTTTTCAGTTTCTACTGTCGGTACGATTAAGTCCAAATGACCGGAGTAGAGCAAAACCCGGTATTTATTAGGAGCATCCAGAAGGTATTCATATAAATGCTTCGTTGATTTCATGAAATCATCTCTCAGTAGAGCTTCAACTTTGAGATTAAAATCCTGGAAGGGACGATTACCGGCATGAATTACTTGACGGACCTTGGGCTGTTGAAGGTATGACTTAAAGTAGCTTAGTTCCGGTTGACTTGTGCTGGAAGCTATCAAGAAATTGTAGTAATTTGTGTAGCCCGTGACATTCGTGAAATAGGTTGTATAATGCGTCTGGTCTCCTAAAAAAAGTTGTTCCAGTACCTGCGATGGCATATACCAAATTACCATATACATACTATATTTGGTCAAAATTCATATGTATAGAGTAGTGGAACTATTTTTGAGGTGGGATCGATTTTGGAAAAACGATGCGTGAAAGGCTTATGCGGTGGGTTTTCAATCTGCGACCATCAATATTCATAGCTCTGATGGCTTACGTCAGTCGCATCTCCCCATCTCTGTAGAGCAATGTAAGCTTTAATGAGGTCCTGCTTTTTCTCAAAGTAACGTCGCTCGTTCTTGTCGATGAGTCCGAAATTGTAGAGTACTTCCCCGTAGCCGATCTGATTGAAAGGGTCAGAAAACCCATTTCCTATAGCAAAGCCCTTCAGATTGATTTTGATTTGACCCGAATTTTGGTTCTCTTGGTGGATTTTGTATGCCAGACCCGGAACGTGTTTTCCTATGACAGATTGGGTGAAATAACTCCCGTCATGAATTGCAGTGGAATTAATTGAATATCTCAAGTACAGGTATAATGTACTGTAGTGCGGGTACACCTTACCCGCATAGGATTCTCCTGTGATGTACAAATTCCGGGCAAGATACTGAGGAAATACTGCGTAAAATTGAGTGAGGGTAATGTACAAGTTCCGAGAAATTTGGTCTTGATTTCTGGAATAACCCCGTTCACTTTCAGTGTAACTGAAGCCTGAAGAAAATCCGGCATTATTTTCTTACCAATGATCTCTTCAGTTTTCACAAATATTGGAGGCTTTGCAATACATTATTATACCTACCAGCCCCGACAGGGTTGTCAATATAGAGAACAGAATGATTCAACGTCCATGTCGTTCCATTGCGGAGGTTTAGGTTCAGACTTTCGTCGATGTAGAACGGTCCGTTCAAACAAAATAGTCCTAGCATGGACGAGGCTCCAGGGCCACCTGGAACCATTACAAATATTTTATCATTGCCACGTATGAAACCAACGTGTGGTGCTGTATGCTGTACGTATCGAATTCTATTTATGTTGATTTCCCAACCTTGAAGCCAAATGAGGAGCGGAGCTCTTTCTGGATTAGACTAAAAATAATTAAGTTTGTGAAATTTCATTTGATGCAATTGTTAATCAAGTTTACAAGATTTGTTCGATTACCTGAGCTGGGAAGAACCAAAAGAAAATGTTGGAATTATATTGTTTATTCACACGGAAGAATCCGCTGTAGCTGACCACATTTCCCGCCCCGGTCAAATTACGAACTAGAAAATCTTCTGGTTGACCTACGTTCTGTTTATTCCAAGAAGTTCTAGTGTGTTGTCCACCGATCATTGGGTAAAACCCTTGTATAATACTAAATATAACGAAAACACGGATGCCAGCAGACTTCATTATACCAGCGTTATTTTTCCAGTAAATAATATATGTTTCGATTCGAGTTTCTTGTCGATTGAGCTAACGGGTACCTACTAAAGTTGGCACCTTGTCAGGTGTGCAGTCTCTTCTCGGATGTTTACTTCAGCTCATGAATTAGGAATTTAATAATAATTCCTAAAATATAACAATGTCTGGGCATTTCTCTCTGGATTAGTTTCAGGATGAGCTAGTTTAGCTCAGGTAGGGTTCATTAATTTAATAGAAAGAATCCGTAATGACAGCCAGCAGAATATCTAATTGTATATGTAATCTTTACAGCTATCTCATCTTACACATGTGACATGTTAACATTTCATTTTTTGTCGAATGAGATTGGGGAAAGTGTGCTTATACAAGCTACACAGTAGGAAAGCAATTTAATATTGCTCCATTACTAATGTGCATATCGGATTCACAAATAGGATAATCCTAGCATCGTATCTGTAAAAATACCGTGTCACACATTTCATGGTATGTATTACACACACAAAATCGCATTATATGTACTATCGCCCAGTACAATATTTTATCGTTACTCAGTGACGAATTAGAAATTGTATTGTTACGTCACATCTGGCTTTCTTTTCTAACTTCGTCAAATTCGTAACGTTTGAAATCCGTTTATGAAGCATATCAAGAGCAATTGCGCAAACAAGCATTACAACAGTGTCGTCGGTAAAGTATTTCGTAATATTGCAGAGCGCATTTAGTTTCAGCATTAAACCATGGAATATTACACATTGTCACCGAATTTCATAACGAAAGTCTACAAGGGGACCTGCGACCTACAAAATCGTCTCCTTCTTCCTTTGCTCGTGGTCGTGAAAAGACGTGTCCAGTATCCATAAGTGTTCTTAAATTTCAACGAGTCGAAACAGTAGTTCGTTATCTGTCTCATTTCTTCCTTTCTACGTGTTCGTGAAAAGACGTGTCCAGTCTCCGCAAGTGTTCTTCAATTTCAACGAGTCGAAACGGTCACAGTAGTATATCCAGTGACTTCGTCGACAATGTCAAGTCAGGGAGGACCAGGAAAGCTTTGTGGAAAAATCGTGCGTTGCATGCATCTGTGTGTCGAAGAAGCTGGATCGGATCACATCTGCTCTTGTCGCCGGGAATGGAGATTTGATCTTGGCTGTGGTCATTGGGTAAGTGGAAAGGTCATTAGTCCAAACCACAGCTAATTGAATTTGGGTTTATGAGAGAAATGCTTCAAGTGTTCAAAGTGAATAGTGATCAAATATTTTGATTAGATGACTGGAAAATGTTTGGACTTCACCAATTTTCGCCTCATCTGCTTGAATACTTGTGGAAAAGTATTGCACTGCGGACATCCGTGCACCGAGGCATGTTCCAGCTTCATCTGCTTCTGCCATGTGTGTTTCGATAAGCATTCAACTGTAACTGGAAATGCGGACACAACGGAAAAGGTAAAATTTATGTTTATTAGCTAATTACATACTTTTGTATAGGGACATTTCATCAAACATTTCTCGAATGAAATATTTTCGAGCTTTAAAGATTCAATGAATGATTGACTAAGCGACCCATTAATACTTTGAATTAGAAGTCCCAGGACTACGTCAAAACAGCAACGCTGAAGTTGGCTGTTCCAAGACCAGTGTCTTCCAAGTTGCCTATGGCTGCTGGACCTGAAGTTAGGCCGAAGAAAGCACCTAAAGTCGCAAGATCAAATGACGCTGCAAATGGCAAGTCTGGATCTTCCAAAATGGCCTACTCGAGTGGATCTCACCCTGCCTCACCATTTAACATGATGGATGACTCAGATGAAGGCCAAGTCTTTACTGCGCCTATCCCACAGCCCTTGGAATCCCTGCCTGCCCACCAATTCGAACAAGTGCAGGAGATCCTGTACCAGTCCGCCGTGAACAAGGATGACAGGAGCACCTGGGACTTCATGACAGTCTTCAATCGCTGCATTAACGAACATGTCTTTCCTGAAGCACTGGATCAATGTCCCATCTGCGGTGGTCCAGTCCATGGACCAAACTTGGCCGTCTTCAACATGAAGGCCGGAATTCCAGAGACACGTGAACAAGAATCTGATCCCAACTTCGAACTGAATGAAGAAAATGCTTGGAAATTTGGACTTACCAAATGCCTACACGGACACTACTTCGATGCTACGCAACGTAAATGTAACGTTTGTGGAATGCCTTCGGTCATCCAGTTGCCAGATGCCTATTATTCGGACTCCGACTAAATTAACGGCACATCGTGAATAATATTGAATCAAAACGTGCAAATAATAATTAATTTCAATTTTAGAAGTTCAAAATATTGGGAACGATTGTGAAAAGAATATGCAAAAGATTACTCAAAGCGTGTGAAATTGTAACTAACAACACAAAGTGCAATAAATATTAATTTTTGCAGATTTCCTTCTGCGAGTAGCAATGCATTGATTGTTTATTGGTTCACGTCTAACACTAAATCCAAACCAAAACCCGACACAACAATCTTTGTAGATTTAGAGGACGAAACCAGATAATTTATTCACGTTCAGGATATCAGTTGTTTACCGAAAAAGGGGTTTTGGGTGCATAATGCTAATATTTGAACCGTTCAGTTGCCAAACGTCAGAGAAACGCTTTGCCAGTTTCTGCAGTTAGGTATACAGTTTCTTGTATAACCCGTGACATTCGTGAAATGGGAAATGCATTTTAAAACTTTATTTTCTTTCGGATTGTATGTAATTGTATACACGTGAGTTTTTAAAAAAATCTTCGTTCTTGTAGAAGTTTTAGAGAGAAAGCACTTCTTTGAGACACTTTTAAGACGACAAGACAAGAAAAGACATTCTGTTCAATGTTACTGAAATTACCCTGGTGGTGTTTTACCGTTAACTATTGTTCTTTGCCCCCACCCACCCTGACCTGCCCCTCGTCCCCGCCCCGTATAAGGTGCTCACGTTATGGGAGTTCCGCACCTTCCAAAAAACCTTAAATATTTAAAACCTTATTAGCTCTTTAACCTCTACGGTCAAACAAATGAAAAGAACCTCTCTAGTAGGAATTGCCTTGAAATTTTACATTAGGTATACATGTAATCTGTACATAGGGATGTGTAAGTACGTTTTTTGGTGTTGTTGTCTCATTGTTGTGCGGGAATTGTGGAATGTTTGTGGAAAATCCGAGCTTACCCAGCTCCAACTATTATTCGTTTTATAATATGATTTCCGGTGAAAGTGGATATTATGAAATTACAAAAACAGTTTAGGGCAGGTCGTAGCGAAAAGTTACAATTCTTAAGGCTGTTACTGTGTTTTGAATTTTAGCGGTATCTCGTATTGTTATCTAATGCAGGTAATCACGCTACCTTACGTTATAGGTTATGAAATCAGACGCTGAGACGGTAAAGCCATTACGCTGGAGCATTACTATATACCGCCAAAATTCAAACCATGAAAATAGCCTAAAGGTGACTAAAAATAAAAACTAGAATGAGGTTTTCTTCTCCAGAATAAAACGTGACTAGGTGTATAGAAAATGAATAAGTTCTAATGCTATGACACAAATTAGGTTACTAATTAAATTATTAGAATAAATATCCATAACATACGTTAGGGTAGACACGCAGTGTTAGGTACACTAGGTAGGTAATATACAAGTTACGCCTCAAAAATATCCCTTTTCACCACTATACCACCACCTAACCTTTCCACGATTAGCTTTCTCTTTAACCAATCAGCGTATTATTATATTAGTGTTCTAGGCGCACAACCTAATCTCTATTCTTTATGAACAAAAAAAAAACTACCAAACCAGCACATTTAATTAAATGCTATAAAACAAAAATAACCTCAAAAACTCCTGATGTGACTTGTCCCAGAACAAATTCTATACCTACGTGTGTGATTTCCGTTCGAGTTTTATCGGTTGTGTTTTGGGTCATAGGTTTTTTGGGTAATTTTGTCAGCATTCTCGTTTAATCTGTAATGGGGTGACCAGAATGTGTTCTCAAATGTCACGTGTCACGCGACCCTCAAATCCCAAAATTACCTTAAAAAACCCTGAACCAAAATCCAACCAGAGTTTTTTGACTTTGGACTTTACAAACTTTCACTTGCATCCTTTGTGTACCTATTATAATTATATAACTTAAACATGAACTTGCCAAGTTTTTGATTATTCATTATGATACAAAGTGAAAGAGGAGCATAAAAGGTCATAAAGTTCATATATGTGTAGTACATGCAACATGACCCCTGCTCGGCTCTGATGAAATGATACAGACATTACTATACATACATACTACAGTACTGTAATTATGCTAGGTTAACTTAAAACTAAGCTTAAGACTATAGGAACAAAAAATCTACCTTATATAAATAAGCATTAAGGAAGAAAACAACCTATGAAATATGATGAATTATGTAATAATAAACTACTTACACCTTTCTTCCCCACAAGGAAAATGCACTGCACCCTTTTTCTATTATACAATATACCTATACATTATATAATAAATATACATCAAATACTTATAATTCTGTATACATTTAGTTTTTCTTTGATTTTTTGTTTTCAAAATAAAATTGCCTACTCTATAGCATTTAGAACAACTTTAAAAACAAAACAAACCACACACAACTACTATCAACACTTTAAGAAGATGAAAAGAAAACTTAATTAATTCTCTATATACTTCCTACTTTCACTCACCCTCTATATTACGACATACACAGTGCTGTGTATCTAATTATCTGCCCAAGCCCACGCTCCACGTGTCACCACCAAAATGCAAAGTAAATGCAGAACTTTTCCTTAATTATTCAATCTACACTTTTAAATGCTACGGAGTAACTACCCAGTACCTACATTACTTGGTGTGAGTTATTTAAGTAGAGAAAGCTGTACGCAAAGTCCAACCCCCCCCCCCCGTTCCCCTACGTATGTATAATCATTAAACCTTATCAATACACTATTATTAATTAATTAATTACATGATAATTATCTAAAAATAATAAAACCATTATTGTTGTTGTCAAAATCTTGGATTGGGATTCATTGGTGAAAGCAGACTTTCTCCAGGTTGATCCTAATCCTAATGGGATTTCACGTTTTCCGAAGAATTATTTACATTTTAATTTCAAAAGTTTTTTTAAAAAAACATAATACATGAGTGCTAGGTGCATATGCGTGCCCTTTATCATCAAAAAAGGGTTCTGGAGCAACCTCGCTAGAAATCTGTGCTGTATATGTCAAGACTTAGATATCTGGATCGTATATACCGTTGGCATATTAGGCGACGCTTTATAAGAGCTTTGACAGATCAAATTTAAATTTGGTATTATCGTTATTGTGTCCATGTACAAATTCGAGACCTAAGCTGCTGCTCTAAAATTCAAACGCCGAAACTCGACGCCTCTGCATTTAGAAGATACAACGATGGACTTGATAATATGATACCAAGAGTGGTATCGTTGACTATAACTTTGTCAAATGAGATTGGGTGAAAATTTTGCTTCGCAAGCGACACTGTAGCAAAACAGTAATGTACTTCCATTACTAATGTGCATATAGCCGTCAAAATTAGAGCAATCAGACCATCGTATCTGCAAAAACACTGTAGGTATCACATATCACGGTATGTATTGCACAACAAAATGACATTCAGCAATCGCCTTGCAAATTATTTATCGTTACTCAGTTACGAATTAGAAATTGTAATGTTACGTCACGTCTAGTTTTCCTTTTCTAACTTCGTCTGTTTCATAACATTTTAAATCGGGGTATGGAACCTGTCAAGAGCAATTACACAACCGCATTTAGTTTCAGCATTTAACCATGGGATATTACACATTTTTACCGAATTTCATAACGAGTTGTCTACAAACGGACCTGCGACCTACAGAATCGTCTCATTCTTCCTTTGCTCGTGGTCGTGAAAAGACGTGTCCAGTCTCTACAAGTGCTCTTCAATTTCAACAAGCCAAAACAGTATTTCGTTATCTGTCTCATTTCTTCCTTTCGTGAAAAGACGTTTCCAGTCCTCACATAGGTGTTCTGCAATTTGAAAGAGTCGAAACAGTAGTTCGTTATCCAGTGATTCCTTCCACAATGTCGAGTGTACCAGGAAAGCTTTGTGGAAAAATCGTGCGTTGCATGCACCTGTGTGTCGAAGAAGCTGGATCGGATCATATCTGCTCTTGTCGCCGGGAATGGAGATTTGATCTTGGCTGTGGTCATTGGGTAAGTGGAAAGGTGATTAGTTCAAACCATAGCTAATTGAATTTAGGTTTTGAGAGAAATGCTTCAAGTGTTCAAAGTGAATAGTGATCAAATATTTTGATTAGATGACTGGAAAATGTTTGGACTTCACCAATTTTCGCCTCATCTGCTTGAATACTTGTGGAAAAGTATTGCACTGCGGACATCCGTGCACCGAGGCATGTTCCAGCTTCATCTGCTTCTGCCATGTGTGTTTCGATAAGCATTCAACTGTAACTGGAAATGCGGACACAACGGAAAAGGTAAAATTTATGTTTATTAGCTAATTACATACTTTTGTATAGGGACATTTCATCAAACATTTCTCGAATGAAATATTTTCGAGCTTTAAAGATTCAATGAATGATTGACTAAGCGACCCATTAATACTTTGAATTAGAAGTCCCAGGACTACGTCAAAACAGCAACGCTGAAGTTGGCTGTTCCAAGACCAGTGTCTTCCAAGTTGCCTATAGCTGCTGGACCTGAAGTTATGCCGAACAAAGCACCGAAAGTCGCTAGATCAAATGACGCCGCAAATTGCAAGCCTGGATATTCCAAAATGGCCTACTCAAGTGGATCTCACCCTGCCCCACCATTTAACATCATGGATGACTCAGATGAAGGCCAAGTCTTTACTGTGCCTATCCCACAGCCCTTGGAATCCCTGCCTGCTCACCAATTCGAACAAGTGCAGGAGCTCCTGTACCAGTCCGCCGTGAACAAGGATGACAGGAGCACCTGGGACTTCATGACAGTCTTTAATCGCTGCATTAACGAACATGTCTTTCCAGAAGCACTGGATCAATGTCCCATCTGCAGTGGTCCAGTCCATGGACCAAACTTTGCCGTCTTTAACACGAAGGCCGGGATTCCAGAGACACGTGAACAAGAATCTGATCCCAACTTCGAGCTGAATGAAGAAAATGCCTGGAAATTCGGACTTACCAAATGCTTACACGGACACTACTTCGATGCGACGCGCCGTAAATGTAACGTTTGTGGAATGCCCTCGGTCATCCAATTGCCGGATGCCTAATATTCGGATTCCGACTAAATAACGGCATATCGTGAATACAATTGAAAAAAAACGTGCAAATAATATTGAATTTCAATTTTAATTGCTCAAAATATTGTGAATGACTGTGAAAAAGAATTTGCAAATGGGATTGCCCTAAGCTTATGAAATTGTAGCAACACGAAGTGCAATAAATATTAATTAATTTGGCACACTATTTTCTAAGTACGAGTTTGAAGCAATGCATTAATTTTCTACAACAGTTTATTTCCACTTACAGACAATACTATACGTATTTGGTTAACATTTCAAAAGATAAAAATTAAATAATAGATTTCGTGTCATTTACTACTATTAGAAGGTTGGGAAAAATCTGGCCTTTCCGGTGGTATCTCGAATACGCCTTTCCAGATCTTTGACCAGGGCAAGGGCATCTTTTTCACCGTCCAACTGTGATTTGAAGCGACAGTATGAGGATTGTATTTTTGTAACGCTAAAAAATATTTTGTCAATAAGCTTACCTATTCTTGCTGCATGAATTCCTCAAGATAAGTTCGGCCGAACCGTTGGTCCCAATCATCAGTAATTTCACCAAAGAAGTGGCGCAAATCTTCCCATGAAACCTTGCTGTTTGCTTCAAGCTAATTGAAGAGCACGTTGACACTGATTCTAGGGTCTCCAGTGCTGAATGGATAGAAAAGATCCCAACCTTGAGTTCCCAACTTTCGGGGTTCTGCGGCCATTACATGCAAGCAGCCAAGGGAGAAGAGCAAGGCTTTGAACTCCAATTCCTTGGAACAAGGTTTCCAGGGACTCGGGTCCAAAATTGTCCACGGGTTTATGCAAATTGTCCATCCTGTGGCTCATTTCGTGATTTTGATGGAGCATTCTAAGATTCTCTTGAAATAGAGTGATTTAGCATAAGTTTTCAAATCATCTGTTGTGGTTTGAAAACTGTGGTTCGAAAAAAATTGAACGCTGTCTCTGAGCCTACCTTTAGAATAATACAAAACTCAGCAGATGGTCCGTGTTCAGCACTGAGAAAAACGCGACATTTTTTGCTGGAATATTCCCGATTCTGCTTCGAACGAATTTGACCCCGAGACTCTTTTCGATGTAGACCGAAGCGGCATAGGGTCATACGGTCAGGGCCAACAGGGTCTCATGATACGAAGTCTTTGAGCACATGATTTAGACTTTCATAATTGTGGCGACTCCTCTCGTTCAGGCGTTTCAGATTCAACGAATTTCTTCCATTGCTTTACAGAGCCGTTAATATTGCGATCCAGATTTCTGTATGTAATTTAAACACAACAAACTCAGTAAAATTCGTTCAAACAAGCAATATATAGGTTTGTGATTTTACCTGAAATCGTTCACAACTGCAAGACTCTTCACAGTTCCCCAACTATTATTTGTCAAGTATTCTGCACTAATAGGATTTGGCGTAATCGGAAGACGATGAAAATAGTCCGAATCCTTCAGATAAATCGCATATGTTTGAATCGCTGAATTTGGGACTGGTTGAGCAGTGAGAATGAGCTTGTCACACTCAAACAGTCCTGTGTGGTATACTGCCAGACGGCAGAATGATGGATCAATGAGATTCTCCATCCGTTTCGACACATAATGGGCATGAACCCAGTGTTTGATTGCATACTGGAAAACCGTGCTGAAGGCTTTCAGGCAAAATTGGTAAATGGGATTGATCATGTCGAGATCGTTTACGATAAAGTAGAGCAGGTTAGGCTCGAGTAGCAACTGGTCGATAGATTTCACGAGCTGCATCAATCTTAGCTGAAGTGGTCATAGCAAACTTTTGAACAATTTGATTCCTTCGACCTGGGAATCAATCATGGGCAGCCATTGCTGGGATTTCATGAGAATCGTGCCAACTTCACTCGACATTCGGTATTAGGTAAGCCAGAGTTGTTCCACTGAGCAATCTAGGCGTCATCGGTCAGAATTGCTATCGGATCAACTGCCTCCGACACTGGAATTGGTGACTAGAAAAAACAAGCACTAATTCAATGCATGTTCAACATTTTAGCTAAAACATAGCATGTAAGTTAGCACACCTTATTTTTTTTTTCAAGCAATCCACACTCGTTTCCGAAGATTTGACTCAGGCACGTTTCGTAAAGTATAAGCGTATAATAAATAGAAATCAGGAACAAAATTTCAGCATTAGAATGAAGACTGCAGAACTGGAGATTCGACGGCCACAACTTGGTCGATGTACTGAAGATAGCCTTGGCGGAGTGTGATAAACGAGGCAGGTAAGCAAGTATAGCGTCACTTCACCGTCCACCTGTGATTCAAAGCGACATTAATGATTGGGTATTTTTGTAACACTAAACCAATATTTGCCAATAACCTTACCAATACTCGATCCAAAAATTCCTCTCGTTCAACTCTTAGATATTTCGGCCGAAGAAGCTTTGTCATACGAAATAGGGCTTTAAAAACTATCCTACCAATGAACAAAACAATAACCATGAACAACATTGGTTACAGGCTGAACAGAGCCAAAAACCCTAATAAATTCAATACATCATATTGAATAAAACCTAATAGCCCATATTCCAGTAACCAAAGCTACCTGAACGACCTACTATACCGTAGAAATTGACCGTTCGGTAACTCTATCCATAAAAACTTTTCATTCCAGAGTCAGACGCTTCGCCAGACGGCATATCTTCATCCGTGGCTGAGTCATTATCTGAATTCATGTCGTCGTCAGGATTATCTTCAGTCTCAGAATCAGTATCCATTTCGGAATTTTCTGTTTCATAGTCTGAATCTAAATCCATCTTTTGAACAGCAGGGTTTTGTAGTCTCCCAACAAATGGAATACCATGTCTGGACTGCTTCCCACTCAGCACAATTGCAGTTCCTGGGCTAGGAGGATCCACACGCTTGAATCCCGATAGGTTGGACCAAATTCCTTCGGATGTAGCCACGTTCGCAACTGGAGCTAGGGGCATCGAATCTCCTACGTTTCCCAGTTTTGTTGATCCGCCAAATACCGCAGATTGGCCTGGAAGGAGTTTAAACGAGGATAGGTTACTCCATATTCCGAGACCTGAGACACGGGCTGCTTGTGCTGATTCTGCATATTTGACAGGAGCTGGAGCGGAATATTCGGCGCAAGCAGCTGGTACTGGTGCTGCGTATTTGGCAGGAGCTGTAACCGGAGCGGCATATTCGGCACGGGCAGCTGGTACTTCATATTTGAAGGGAGCTGGAGGGGCATATTGGGCATCGGCAGGTGGTGCTGTGTATTTCACAGGAGCTGGACCGGAATATTGGTATTGGACTCGTCCTGATAGTGCTGGTGCACTATGATAATTAGGCTGATTGAGTCCGGAAGCGACAGATCGCTTAACATTCACAGATACGACAGATGAAGCAGCTGCCGGTTTCTTGGCGGTCAATGTACTCTCCAGGAAATCACAAATGAGCTTTTCAGTGTGCTGGACACTGTCACTCGAATCCTCAGCTTCCGGTGCATTGGATGACTCGGTCTTGTTCTTGTTTGGTGTTGTGGAATTGGTCGTCACGGTTGAGTTGCTCGTCACAATCGCAATTTCCGCTGGCCGAGTTGCATAACAAATTTCGAACCCTTCTTCGGATTTAGCCACGTTTTTAACTGCAACCAGGGGCTTCGAAGCTCGGACACTTCCCTGTATTGATGATCCGCCAAATCTCCCCGTTTGTCCAGGAAGTCGCTTGAAAATGGAAAGGTTGCTCCAAATTCCAAGAGCTGAAGAAGACTCGATCTCCTTATTCCGCTTTCTTGGAAGAGTGTCTTCGGTCTCATCTTGCCACTGTCGTTTCAAAGGGACGACCCTTCCTCGACTTCGGAGAGATTCGAACTCCATTGTTCTCTTCTTGGGTGGGTTCCCCAACACCTCCGGACCCTCATCTTCGTCCCGCTTCCACTTCTCCCGCTTGAGCAGGGACCAAAACAATCGTAGGGCATCCCCCTCCGCCCTCTTCCCCTTTCCGTAACCTTGCTGCAACTTCATTTCTATCTCACTACTCGTTTTTTGACCGATAACTGGAAAAGATTTATACTCAAAAGGCTTTAAAGGGCTGACCAAGCTACAAAGGGCTCTTAATAAAGAAACACCTTCAAAGAAATGAATCCGAAATTCTCTCAAAGGGTATACCATTTTCGCGGATTCGATTCCGATAAACATGAATCTTGATGTTTGTAATTTGATCTGTTCTAACGGTCTGTCCAGACAACGGAGTTAATTTGGAATATTCAGTTAATTCAGCATCCAATTAACGCTGTGTATAGCGTGGTCATGTCGACCTAATTTCGACTGACAGCACCAAAGCCGAACAAGTGTTAGTTTTCTTAAAGCTTATGCAATATTTACGTGGTACCAAATGTATTAATGTATGCTAGGTAAAGCTAATACCATAGAAAGGGAAAGAGCAACTCCGCGAATGTCTGCTGTTGCTATTATGTAATTGTAGATTGAAGATTCTGAAAGCCCAAATCTAAGCTACTCTGACACAGCTTCATGGCCAAGAAGCCAGTCACTGCAAAGTTTCGTGTTGTACACGGTTGGGTGAAAGTCATAGTGATTTTGGTGCATATTCTGTTACTTGTAAGTTAAAACAAATTCGTCTTCAAAGCGAAAGTTTATCAGAATTAAGCTGTATTAAATGATGATTTGTACAGATTTCTGCAATGGTCATGGTCGGACTCACCGTCTACTGCACTCATATTGAGCAAAGAGACTTTAAAACGCTCAAGAGTGATCCTCTAATATCGTCCCTTCAAAAGTTGATCTACGTTTCGGCTGGATTGGGCGTAATTGCTTTTGCTATTGGGATCAAGGGAGCTTGTTCCCAGCATACCCCAGCCCTAATCGTTTCGGTAACTTGACAAGTCAAATAATAAAATACCAATTAGGATGCAAATTTGTTGTTTCTTTTCAGTATGCCGTTTTCTTGGCCGTAATCGCGATAATCAATATTGTTGCTGGCTCCTCAGCCCTGTACAGGGCTCAACAGAGGACCCGACTCCGAATCGCACTAGAAAAACATCTCGATGATTACGAGCGACATGACGATAAGGAACGAGCTATTGTAGACGATCTTCAGCGCAAGGTATTCAATCGAAATAGGTATTTAGGTTATTGGTTAGGAACAATCGCAATCAGCACAATAATGCTGCTGAGCTAAATCAATTTCTCTAGCTCAAGTGCTGCGGCGTCATGAACTACACAGACTGGCAAACCGTGACTTTTGGCCGAACCACCCTACGGACCCCGCCTAGCTGTTGCCTTCCCAAGAACTTGGTGTACTCCAATGGAACTCGGATGAAGCCTGGGACGGATGAATATGATTTATGCAGTCAAAATGTGCTTCCAGAAGATCCGGATGCTGGGAAGTTGGTTCATACTCGGGTTAGTATTCACAATTTAATCCAAAATGTGTATAGACCTTCAATAAATAATTGCGCATCTTATTGAGAGTACAATATTATTAGGGATGCTTGGATATCGTCTCCGAAGAATTTAGGAAATACCTGAATATTACTGGACTGTTTGTGCTAAGTACTGGGATAATCGACGTTATAATTGTTTCTTTTATAATTGCTCTGATTATGAAAAAGAAGATTTGAATGCTCGCTTTGACCTGTGTTCGTGGGCCAGAAATAAATAACAGGCAAACCGATGCTTCCAGGAAATAATTCGGATGGCATCTAAAAGACACATTGAAAATGTAAATGTATATGTAGTTTTATTCTCGATTTTATAAAATCATATATAGTAGATCAATATAGATTATAGTTACGTAAATAGTAATGCTGAACCAGTCAACAATGAGCGGATTATTAAGTATAAAAATTAATAGTATTTTGTAAATATAGAATATGGGTAGCTTCTGGTTATATATAAATCCAACATTCTGTACACCACTACAACAAATGTGGCGCTTGAGACGTTGAATAATTTAATGAATTTGACAGTCAGGACGCATCTTGGTAATTATATCTGTACCTTAAGTTTATAGTGGTAGTGTATTCGCTCCTTTGCTACCAATCCCGAAGTGAGACGCTTTACTCGGAGCTGCTAGAACAACAGGCATGGATAATGGTTTCATACCGGAAGCTGGAACTCTATCAACGGCTCTCTAGTATCGACCAGCATCAGTATACCCGTATTGAGCACGGGCGGCTGGGACGGGTGCTGGAGTGGGTGCTGCGTATTGGGATGGTGCTGGAGCCTCATACATTGGGGCGGGTGCTGGAGCTTCATATTTTGGGGCTGGTGCTGGAGCTTCATACTTTGCGGCGGGTGCTGGAACCTCATATTTTGGAGCGGGTGCTGGAGCTTCATACTTTGGGGCGGGTGCTGGAGTTTCATACTTTGCGGCGGGTGCTGGAGCCTCATATTTTGGGGCGGGTGCTGGAGCCTCATATTTTGGAGCGGGTGCTGGAGTTTCATACTTTGGGGCGGGTGCTGGAGCCTCATATTTTGGAGCGGGTGCTAGAGCCTCATACTTTGGGGCGGGTGCTGGAGCTTCATACTTTGGGGCGGGTGCTGGAGCCTCATATTTTGGAGCGGGTGCTGGAGCTTCATTCTTTGGGGCGGGTGCTGGAACCTCATATTTTGGAGCGGGTGCTGGAGCTACATACTTTGGAGCGGGTGCTGGAGTTTCATACTTCGGAGTGGGTGCTGGTACTGGGGCAGCATATTCGGATCGAGCAACTGGCGCAGGGGATTCGTACTTGGCAGGAGCTGGAGCGGCATATTCGGCACGGGCAGCTGGTGCTGCGTACTTGGCGGGAGCTGGAGCGGCATATTCGGCACGGGCAGCTGGTGCTGCGTACTTGACGGGAGCCGGAGCAGCATATTCGGCACGGGGAGCTGGTGCTGCGTACTTGACGGGAGCTGGAGCGGCATATTCGGCACGGGGAGCTGGTGCTGCGTACTTGACGGGAGCTGGAGCGGCATATTCGGCACGGGGAGCTGGTGC
>JAQFYT010000211.1:0-31535 GCA_034694925.1 Ceratophysella denticulata
GGATGTAGCGGTAAGTGCCGTGTAGCGGTATTGGTCGTGTAGCGGTAAGTGCCATGTAGCGGTACAGGTAGGGACTCATCGAGTAGTGCTGATTGAAGCAATTGGCGGTTCATATTTACTTCCAACATTACTATTAGCGAGTATTTTAAAATAAGCCAAATATTATACATTTTCATAATATGTATGTTACCGTTGGGATATAATCTTGGCTCTGTTATAACCGAACCGGTTTGTATATAATATTGTATACGGTTTTCGCCAATTAAGTACCATTAATCAAGCAAATTCGAAATGGATAATTATTGGATCTGAACCGGAATTTAGCGCTCTTTTGAATGGTGTAACTTAGTTTTAAGCTCAGAATATTTTTTCCTTCTGAAAATGGAAAATGACTCTGACACGGCTTGGAGCGTTTTCAATTAACGGGTAATTTAACAATGCTGCAGCAGGTTAACAATGTTAACGAGTGCACCATTGGAAAGAGCGCTAAATTCTGGTCCAGATTCCGCAATTAACTAACTCGGATTAGTTTGAGTAATGGTGTTTAATTGGCTAAAACCGCATTCAATATTAAATATTATATACGAACCGGTTCGGTTATAACATAACCAAGATTATATCCGAACCGTAACATAAACGTTGAATTGCCGAACGTCGCTAAATAATCTTTCATTTTCATTTAGGAATTCAAATTATGTATAAATCGAGCATTCACGTCAAAAATGCCGTAGTATCAAAATCAAATTGGAAATATTTGTCCTGAGTAAAACTTCAAAAAAGTTCATAAAACTGACAGGATATGAATATGAATGTAAACTAAGGATTAATATGAATGTGACTCATTCATATGTAAGTAATGTTTCCAAAAAACCTAAACAACAGCGGAAGGCGGAACCTCGTGTGCCCGTGTGCCCCTAAGGACGGAATTGCCCAAAAGCCGATTATATGTAAGTACAGCCAAACGCATACAAAACCTAGTCTGGCAAACCTATTGTGTTTTGTCTGTTTCGCACTACATGTTATTACATTCAGTTTGTGAATCTTTCTATGAAGAAAAAAAATTGCATTATTGCGTTTGAACCTGAATGTTGAAGCTGAAGCTCTGTACTCCTTATTGGCATAGACTTTGGAAGTTTGAAGTTTTGAAGTATTCAGGCCGGTGGTGTTGGTTCCTTCTTGGTCGTCACTCTTCCGTAAGCATCTGCCAGATAAAGACGCCACCACCACCCTCATCAAAACGAGAGCTCTTATTGTTTTTGTGTGTATCGTGTTTGAGATTGCACAAATTTTTTTGCATTTGCATTCAGATTCAGACCATTTAATTATTTGGTTTTTGTAGTTCAGTGTCTTGGCTTCCCCAACCTGTTATAACTTACCACTTACCTCTGGTCGAGAAAACGCGATCTGCAGACACACGTAATTTATTCATGTAATAATTTCTACATTAGGTCAGCGTCAACCAACAGTTTTAACACGGAGAGAGAAGCTTGCAATTTGCAACATAATTTTTCGCAGCCACAGGAGTAACGAGTAATAACAAGAAAACGGCATTAATTGGGAGATCAAATTCTTGTGCCGCTGGTCAATTGGAGATTACAATAGATTTTTACAAGGTTCCTCAGTCTGTTTCTTTATTATCATCAACCAAGCAACCAACCAATTCTATTCGTTGGCAAATCGTGGCCTGGCCTGGCCTGGGCCTTTGATAACTTTGATAATAATGCGAAACAACCCCCTCAGCCCCAAAACAGTATTATTTATGACTCGAGAAAAAAAGGCAGAAAGTGTGAAGTGAATTTAGAAATCGACTACTGTATATCGTACAAAAAGTTTAATAGGTAAATTGTGAACGGCACGTCAGATAGATTCTTCCTAATAGACCCTTGTGCCTGTGGCCTGGCTTCCGAGCATTTAATAAGTGTGCATTTAAAAGGAAAGTGACGCTACTAAGTGAAGTGTGGTGATTTACACATTGGAATTTGAATAGACATACTTAATTGGACAGAAAAGCGTTCCAGGAATGATTCATCAAGTAAGTCATTTTGAATTCCAGTGATTTTCAGGGTTAGTTACGTATGCAAAGTCATAATGCTAATTCCTGTAGCTCTGTGTTCAAATTATGCTGACAGGAAACGGCTAATTAATTCGTAGTATCGAATACACAGTGCGGGAGTGCCAATCCTGAATGTTTAATAGCGTCGGAATGCGGCGTGGGTGAAAAGTGACGTGACACTTTGAATTAGCACTGCAAATATACACACATGTTGAAGGGTGCGCAGGATGGGAATGATTAGCACTATTTATGCTCGGATAAGGAATTTAACGACGGATTTGATTTCTACGACAATTCGGTGATAGCGATGGTGAAAATGCTGGGCTGACATATGTTATCTGACCATTGCATATTATGCATAAAAGCATTGAATCGGCAAAGGCTCAAATTTGCGATACTACCTTAAGTCGAATTGTTTCGGGTCAAATTGTCAATGCCCAAATGTTGAGCTATTGACCTAGGTAGGTATGCATTGTATTTATAGATCCAGCCAAGCCTTATGTGGGAGAAAGGAGACCAAGAGGACATGATGAATTGCAGTTTGAAATGTTTAGCTTAGTATGCATATGGAGCCCATAATCTAATCTACCCTGACCATTGTTCTACCTACCAATAGCACAGATATGGATGTATTATGTAGATCGTCTTCACTAAATCATTCCAAATATGCAGATGCAGAATGCAGAGGCCCCAGTCCACTTTCTCCGTGGCCACATGGCTACGAGAATATTCCCTATTTGGGATTCTTACAATTACAACCGTTACAATTATTCGGGAATGCTATACATACACGTATAATTTATGCCGACGTGTGAAATGAAATGTGACCCATTGTTTTACCGTTTTTGACTTATGCATATGAATCATGCCACGCCACTATACTTTCGCTTTACACTCAAGCAAGCCGAGCAATGACCGAAACGTACAGCAGGGCAAAAATATTTTTTATAGGGCAGTATGATTCAAATTGATATTCTGTATATATATACATACAGTATGCAGTTTCAAACCAATTTCAAATTGCTTTACGGTGACTTTACAAACCTAAACGAAATATTTATAATTCTTTATAATTTACAACATTTCGAATATTTTATTTTTCGAACGGTAAAGAAATACAAGATTTTTGAATACTTATTTCGGATACAATCCTAAGACCTGAGTCGAAATGTAGGAAAGCACACGCTACACCAAAGACAAGAAAAATCAATCGTGGATATATGTACAGCGTCGATTTTCGAGTCGCGTGTTCAGTAAGAAATTCAATGATAACTCCCAGTGTGGTATGTAATTTCCCAAAATCAAAAACTAGCTATAATGGGCAGGTAGGAGCAGTGGAGCAGTCTAATTTTGGGACAAAACTCACAAAACTGAATATACATACCATGCTGTACACATACGAATACTGTATATGTATATTCACCTCAATCCGCAATAGTTATTTGGAATTGGAACATGCAAAAGACCAATTACTGAGTTATGTTCAAATTGAGGACCAGGGCAAAAGTACGGAGTATAATTGACTCATTTTCGTGGTCAATTGACATGTAATGGTTTTGTCACAGATTGTCATCGAAAAGTAGAATTTTTACCGTCGTCCTATAAGTAATTCCGTATATTTGTGTGTGTGTGGGCAAAACACAGTACAGTACAGTAATTCATACAACAATAGAGATGCCCAATGCATATGATTAAGCCATATATCATTAAAAAGTCCTGTCTGGTGCCTTTACCTCCTTCTGCTATGCTATGACCTGGAAAACACAGTGATTTATGAGTGACAATGCACCATGGTGCTTGTAATTTTTACTGCCCAATGTCGTGTCTTGAAAATCATTAAAAAGATATGTACCGAAATTACTGGGTTCGTCCCTTGTGGGTACAGCTTACAGCTTAATTTTAATTTAATGCGCTATAAGGTTTAAAAATTTAAAGGTTTTTGGCCTAGAATACTGCATAGGTATTCAATTCAGTCCACAAACAACCAATGCCACGGCATGGGCAATCATATCAGAGTGAATAACTTTTTGAAGTATACATTCCTAATAATAACGACAATGAAAGGCGATTGCACCTATTTCCTGTATTATTGTTACAGCTCAGCAGTAAGTGAATGTTGAACGTGAGCTATATGATTAGGTGTTATCACACCGGCGTTTACCATTTTTCACCATAATTTGACTCCCGCAATAACCCACTCATAGTATTATGAATGGTGAATTGCATTCAGTCATCCACTAACTGGAAAAAAATGCTTGGGTTGGCTTGGATTTAACGTTTAACTGGTTCTACGTCATTTAAGTCTGGTCGTTTTAGTCTCGGAAGTTCATTTAAACCAGTCAATATACAAAAATTTTACTAAATGAAAGTAGCGTCTTTCTACAAGTCAATGTCTGTATTTAAAAATATTTTCTCTATTTTGGCCGGTTCTATACCAAAGGCGAGCTTAGACAAGGTCAAATCGACCGAGACCAAATGACAGGGCTCCCAGTTTAGCTTTGGCGTGGGCTGAGTGCAGTCCAGCCAGACCCACCCGGCGTCGATTAGGCTTCATGCCTATACAAAAGCATGGAAATTGAGCATTCAAAACCTACATAGAAGTTATTGCATGTTTATTTTCATTCATGATAAATCCTCCTGTTTGTAGTTGACTAAGTTCATGATAAATGAGTCAAATAGTTATTTCTTATACTCTTGGAATGGAATGACGGAAGCCAATTTGACCACGGACGAACCACGGCATTCTTCCATTTGACTGCGGCCCGATTACAACGTTTGTTTTGCCGGAACGGTCGGTCAGTCAAAGGCATAGAACTGAAGCCCAGTTGGCAGAAACAGTGCAATCAATTGAAAACATACTGTTTACAGTTGTATTTGTTTGATTTTTTTGGTCAACGTCAACGCTTTCCAAATTCCTGGCAAGATTTTTGCACAATTGAAAAGGGAAGATAATTTTATTGACGAAATTGTGTGTTGAAGGAATCTTCATTATTTTCACTTTTTATTTAATTCGAGTCGTGACTCTTCTTGTGTCTGTTTTTTTTACCGACGTGTGTGATTTGAATCATCAAATTCCAATTTTGGGCTTTTGTGTGGGCTCAGCGGCTTGACGCTTAATCGTAATCGCAAATGCGGTATGGTTTTTATTATACAGATAGTTCTACCTTGAATTGCCGGTAAGCAATAATTTCAGTTACTTTCAACCAATAATTCAATACTGACCGTTCTGTCATTTCATTCTTTTTAACCATTTAGTCAATTTATAGTGCTAATAACCTTCTGGTCCCAAGGTACCTTAGATTTTAACGATTGCCGGAGCATCTTGTCTACAAGATCTTGACAAAAAATTTCTACTGTGCGTGTGCGTTGTGTATCGCTAAAACTGCGTTACACCGAGTTAAAACTGATCTTGAGTGACATTAATTATAGAAATTGCAGGCAGAGATGCCTTTGCCTATAGCATTCCACTGTTGAGTCCGACAGAGCTGTCAATCAGAATCAACTCCTTCATTAGTCATACATTGGCCTGAATGCATTAGAAAATACATTAGAAAATACTTCAAGTTAAAATGAGACCATGTGGAAATTATTCACCCGAAATGAAAAGTGCTTTGAGGTACACATACCTACCTAAGTACCTATTGTGTTAGCCTTAATATATTCACGTCATCCAATGCAATTAGCTTTTCTGTCAAATTCGGACACACTGTCCGATGATGCCGGTTAATTGGTCGTCGAATAATACCAAATGTACACATTACTACATTGTAAACGGGGTTTACTCGGGTTAAATTTTACATCTGGGCTAGGAAGTTAGCATTTGAGCGAGCAGTGAGCCTAATGAGAATAATGTGAGAGATTAAATTGGTGAACCATATAAAATAAACCGTTCCTACACCATTTTACCGACGTAAACGCAACAGAAACGCATGAGTTACTCAGCACAGTATAGTAAATCTACTTCAATTTCAGTCGTACGAACTACGAACCCGAGTAATAGACTACGATTACATCTAATTTGTCAATTCCTAATAATTAAAAGTAGTTCAGGTATTTATTCCCAGGCTTAAATTCAGTATGCTTAACAGACCGTGGCATGGGTAGTACGCGGATTCTTAATTTAAATTGTACGCACGTATGGATAAGGAGCAGTAGGGCCAATCGCAATGAATTCGGCGTATTTTTCCCAATATAGCCTTTTTGTCGAGTTCAAAAATCACAATCTAGCTATTAAAATAATTTATTTCTAAATTAAAAATTTGTTGAAAATCTGAAATATTGAACGTCGACGAAGTACACAGACTGACAGCTGCAGAAAGCCATCTTTAACAAAGGGGTAGCCTGACCAACAAAAAACCTAACTGTTTCCAATGGTTCAACTTAACTAGTGCGGAGAGAAAGGAATAGCCGGGCCAGTAAATGGAACGCTTTGAAAATAATAGGGCAAAAAACAACGAGGCAAAGTCAATGCTGGTATGGTGCTCTGAATTGCTACCATTTAAACCATGCCTTGTAGTTTACAGTGGTTTGGTTAATTGTTATGGTTTGGCTTTGGCTTCTCAAACTCTTTTCTTGTTCAGGGGCCATTTAGCTAATTGCTAAAACACTACGGGTTTTTCAAGTTCAATCTCTATCCTGTTTTTTTGTACTTATGTACAATCCGATATGCATTCAACATGTACATCTGCTAAGGAATTCTTTTTCTAAAAAAGCTTTGGTATTCCGTACTCTGCTTTTTATTCAATGTTCAAATCGATTGATGAGGCATTCCGCATTCAGGCTACAATTTGCAAGTCAGCATTTCAATTTACGATATACAATTAAATGAGGATGATTTCAGGGTTCGTTTATAAGCGTCTCAATAAGATGAGAACCGTAGTGAATTTGATCCACCATCCAGGAAGTGTTTACTACTACGGCTATGCACTACGCTCAATCTACAACCTACTATAGATTGTAATTTAATCTGTGCTATTAATCAGATTTTTTACAAGATAAGTTATTTTATAACCTCACGCGGTCGGATAACGCTAACGCCGTACTGTACAAAGCATAAGCAAACAAAATAAGTTATTGTATTTTTTACTAGGTATGTAGTGTATAAATATATGCAAACACGCACTTTCAAATTTCAATGCGTCCAAATGTCAACTTCCGGTCGCGGTGGCTCTCATTTTGCTATTTCAGCATTGGACAGATTCGATTTTCAGTAATTCGTTATTTAAACACGTTAAAACGTATATAACTATACATTAAAGTATTGGTAATATTTAATTACGATTACATGCAACCCTTGGGTGCTATATGGAATTAGAATTAGGTAGGTTGTAGGTTGTAGGTATATTTACTGGTTACAGGTAGGAAAATGCCACAATGATGATTTTGACCTTCAGCCACAGATTTAATTGAGGTTTAGTTTTCATTATTACGTGTATATGTATAAGTATAACTATGACATGTTCGCTGAGGTTTGGCTTGTAGAATTCCGATCTCTATGAACTGTTATATGCAGACGCAGGGTCGACAAGTATTTTCTGTATTTCATTGTTCAGCCCATAGGTTCAGCCTTAATGATACCTGATACCTACTTTACTCGTATAATTTAACAATAATATAATAAATCCCACAGTTCAATGTAAATTCTAATGCCTGGCTTGTGTACTGCATGAGCTCCTGCATTGTGCTCTACACGAACGATTTGCATGAGAGCGTCCATGTGCCAAGTCAAAGGAAATCCAAACCAAACCAAACCAAACCAGTGACACAGACTAAACTTTGTTGGATTTCGCTTGGGTGATTGTGATTAGCATTATTCAGAACTATTCACAAAAATTCTTATGTGGATTTGACAAAAAAAAATCTACCAAAAAGTTAATCACGATTCAGAAATCAACATGCGAACAACAATCAACGTAACATAGTTGGGTTGGGAGTCGCTCGACGCGTTTAACCCACATATTTATTATTTTACGTGTGATTGACGGAACAAGTAGAAGTCACTTTTTTCGTGTGTCCTGCGTCCGCAATAGTATTTAGTATTCGTAAATGGGGTGTTTAGTTGGGTTTGTTATTTTATTACGAGTTTTACACAAGTATTACAGGGCAGGGTGTTGCGTGAATGTGTGACTCTTTTCAAGTTTCAAGTGTGTTTAATTGAAGGCGTTTTTTTGTTGAGATGGGCCTCTGTTTCTCAATCTCTGCCTTCTTCCATAAGTGGAGTAGGGAACCCAGAGTCAAAAATCAAGTTAGTTCACTCAAAAAAAGATGCTTACTTAATTATAAATTATAATGCTTATGGATGTCAGGGTTAAAAAAAATGTTTTTCGAATTTATAGCATTTACCAAAATTCAGGCTAAGAATGCGTTAGCCAGCTGCCTTGTCCTTTGGCTTTGCTTATGTCACGCGCAAATAGCTCAAATAATGCCTGGACAATTATGTCAAGAATTGCTCATAATTGCTACATATTTCCTATGCAAATATGCATAATGATGTCATAGCATAAAACTTATCTTTAGACGCGTGTACATATCTGTATTAGGAGCTGGAGTGTTAATGGCGATTTGTATTTTTCCTTATAGAATTACGCGGAACCAGTTCCGCTAACCGCACGCCGCATACTTCATGGTCCACCCCTGTCCTCCGTAACACTTCAAAGACTGACGTCGGCGGACGCCACCAGGGCTAACCTCAATAACAACGTTATTACTTCTACCGCTACAGCTCAGAAGCCGAGTCGACATAACAATAATAACAATAGAATGCAGTCCGAGGCCCGGCGTGGGGGTCAATACCATTCCCTCATCCCTGGTCAACAACAGCCGCACACCGTAAGCCAAGGCACCGGTCATCGCTTCCTCAGCCATCATATTCAAGAAAACGAAGTGGGCATGATGACCACGGAGTCACCCGTACCCCAACCGCCTAAACGAAGCTCGTCGCTACTTGGAGCCACTTTCCTTCGACATAAGAGAGACGTCTCGGTCACGCTCAATCCCAAACGTGTCTCAGTGGCAACTTCCACGTTTTGGGACGGGCATCCTGATGTAAGTTGAATACGTAAAGGCGGATAACGACGATGTGACAGTCCTGTAGAATTCACATGATTGGTTCTGTTATAACCGAACTGGTTCGTATATAATATTGTATACGGTTTTCGAAAATTAAGTACCATTAATCAAGCCAATTTGATATTGAGAATTATTGGATCTGAACCGGAATTTAACACTCTTTTCAATGGTGTAATTAGTTTTAACCTCAGAATATTTTTTTCTGCTGAAAATTTCAAATGACTCTAACGCGTCTTGGAGCGCGTTTCTAATTAATGGGTAACTTGACAATGCTGCAGCAGGTTAGCAATGTTATCGAGTGCACCGTTTGAAAGAGCGATAAATTCTGGTCCAGATTCCATAATTAACGAATTCAGATTAGCTTGACTAATGGTGTTTATATATATGGTAAAAACGGCATTCAATAGGTACTTTCAATGCTTTTATAATATTGAATGCGGTTTTTGCCAATTCAATACCATTAGAGGTATATACAAACCGGTTCGGTTATAACAGAACCAATATTATATCCGAATCGTTAACATGTTTACGAATTTATTTATACGCCATGTTCCCAAAATATTGAAATTTGATCGAATGACGAGTTTGATAAATTCTCGGAATTCCAAGCAATGTTTATATTATAAGCCTGAACCCATTGAACTCATTAGAAACAATTGATTTGAAGAAAGTGTGGAATAGGCGTAGTTGGGGAGAGTTGGACTAAAAAACAAACTACGAACTATAATTCCATATAATACTTCACGCCTCTAGTTCCCCTTCAATAGCTATTAATTCAGCTTGAGCTGCCAGTGACTCTCGTGCCGCCGTGCTCAGCGTTCCGAACAACTAAGTTTTATTGGCCTGGCTTGAAGCATTTTGGCAGTAAATAATTTGGGTTACTTATTTCGAAATATTTAAGATACCGTGCAGGTGTATTGTACTGCGGCTAATAACGTGTAAAACATGAGCACGCCAAGTGATAATAAATCAATCACTGGAGCGTGTCTCAATTTCGACTTGAGTACGGCTAAGTCGGTAGATGACATGGAAATGAAGCCATGTTCGAGTAAAGACAGTAATCCGGAAAAACCAGGATTTGAACCCGAAGCGGAATTGTATCCCACGGCGGCGGAAGCAGCTGACAGAGAAATATATACGCTCGATCTTGATGTATACACATATACATATCAATTAGTCGATGCTGAATTTATTAATGCAGATTTTAGTTAAGAAATATTTATATTTTTTCAGATGGCCCACCTAGTCAACACAATCGGATGGGAGCACATGAACAAACAGCGGCGCGGGACAGATGAGCGTCCCAAATCCGCCCTATGGGGCACCAGTGACCGGGGAACCACAATGGACTCTTGGGGTTGGGGTGACCCACCCGCGGTCAAAAAAGGGATTCTATTCCAACAACGAGAAAAATTATTGGCCAGATGGAAGGAACGCTACTGTATTCTGACCCGAGATTATCTCCACTGTTTCCGGAGAACGACCAGTATTCATCGCTCAGGTGTTCGGCTCTCTGAAATGGGCAGCTTCATTTTTAAGGTAGTTATAGCATTACATTATATTATAGATTGAATTGATAATGGAGTCCAAGCTGAAACTCACCTATAGAAATTTTAATTAATTAATTAAATTATTACTGTATTTAATTTCAGATGAGACTGGCTGACATTGAAGACATTCAACTCGAAACTCGTCGAGTTGGGACGGTCATTGCCATTGCCTTACCACATGAGCCCAAAATTCTTTTCCGAGTCATAGGAGACAATCAGGAAGCACTGCGGCAGTGGTTCACCTTACTCCAGGTAATTACAAATTAATAATTAACAATTAACCAATGGAAATTAAAGCTAAACTTTTCTCATTGCTGTTTTAATGCCACATAGGAATGCCTGTACATGAGTAAGGAGAGACGCCAAGCCCTACGAACAATGCACACTGGAACGGGAACGACCGTGACCACGAATATGACCAGCCGTTCCTCTGTCTCCAATTCGGATGGGTCACCCACGAGCAGTTCTTCCAATTCCGACAATGAAAAAGACACGCTTCGCCGGAACCTCGCCAATCTCTCCATTAAACTCAATGAGACTGAACACTATGACACCGTCGAGGGAGATGATACTTCCGGTAAGACCAGGGTGCCGACGTCGGGTCGCAACAGCGGTATTGATATTACGTGCGATTCCAGCCCAGGGTCAGAATATAACTCTAATGTATTATTATTATACAATTAGACGACAAAGATACGTCCCTTCCAGAAGAGAAAGTTGTCCTACGCCGCGATCGTAATCGTGATCGGGATTCCGGCAAGACCTCCCTCATGGAATTCATGGCTCAAAACGGACACGGAACAATTTCACGGAATTCCATGATGCCCGCCAGCACTACTGGCTACGGAGGAGTGACTGAGTCCGACACCGTGTCCCGAAAACGCCCAGAATCCTGGAATCCCCAGCCGATCATCTACAGAACCCCCACGCTCGTGCCCACGCAGTGGTTGGGCGGAAAACGGGACACGACCTCAAGGCTCATGATGACTGCTGGAGCTCCTACCTTCAGTCGTGCCAGTCAGCTCTACTCCACGTCAAGACATACTTCGGAAATTACGTTCCGAAAAATGACCTAATTAAAATCGGACTTTAGTCAACAGTCAACCTATCTGCTTAACGCTACTGTTTTAAAAAATATATATTGTTCTTATAATGAAATAGATTATATAATACAAATATTAAATCGCGTGTACATTTTCGTTATATATGAATTTGAAGCTTTTCAGAATTCTCATCGTAAATCAATCCTGAATAAAGATGCACTGAGACTAAATGAAATATCTAGCCAACCATATAAGACTTAATATTTCCAATAATAAGTTGTTATGCAGTACATAATTTTAATTAGTCTGACTCACCACTTTATAGCGTAGAGCCATGAATCAGAGACTATAAAATCGTATCGTATCGTATCCATAGATTTCGTTTTCGTGGGAAAGGGAACATAACCTGACACGACTGTCCGCGTGAAACCAAACCATTGTACAATAATAAAATAAGGAATAAAAACAATTAGCCAGAATTTACAAACGTGTGACATCGAACCAGTATTTATGTCAAGTTTCAGACTCTGTTAGCGTCAACACATAAATATACCCCAATATGCCCAACAATGGCATCCCTGCTGAGTACGCTGACGTCAGTACCCTTGACCTTAACGGATATGGTCACGTCAAGCTGCGCCTTGTTCGTTCTGATCCGCCCGCGGCGATAAGTGATTTTGAAAAAACAGATTCAGATTGAGTCCTGTCCAAAGTTCAATAACTTCGGCATTTTTGAATTTTTTGGAAAACCAAAAGTTGCAGTGTATTCGCAATCACTTTTGCTACAATTGTCATAAAACAACTTGCTGAAAACATCACACTGGCAGTTTCTAGCAAAACACGCAGGGTGGCTCAATAAAGCTGGGATACCTTCTGTAGCCGAAACGAATCTCAACCTAAACCGCATTTCAAGCTAAACAACTGAGTACTGTTATTTACATAGGCTGGAATGATCCGAATGTGATGTCAGATGCCAGGTCAAAGTTTATGGATTTCAGGGGTCAACCAGCTATGTTGGAATTAGCATATTGCTTAGCTATTACACGATGCAACTTCAACATAGGGCATACCTAGTCGCGATTCGATACATGCATGCCGAATCCAACATTTCCCTACGCGTGAAAGTAAACGAAGCCATTTAGTTGACACTGTTTAGACTTGAGACATAAACAAAATGAGGCTAGAAAGGGATGACGCCACCTCGTACTACACTCTGGACAAAGACAATGAGAAAGTGAGAAGAAGCCGACGAGTCAGCAATAAAGCCCGTAATTGCGATAAGACGGAGACCAAGGCGTCTCAAATTCTCAAATTCCCAGAAGTCTTCGCCATCAGTACGCACTCCGTCGCCTCAGAATGATCTATTGACCCGATACCGATAGCATAACCAAATCAGTAGGTACATATGTAGCATACAGAATGGCAGGGAGCATAAAGCCTTATGCAAATCCCAGTTTTGAGCCCAGTTAACTCCTGCACCATCTCAAGAAGCGACCCTTATTTGTTTTAATGAATTGACTACGCTGGTACATTAGTTTATATCAGTCATGATAGCGTCAAAGTTGTTGATTCCGGGTGAAACAATTTTAGAAGAAGTCGCCAGCTGGGTTGGACCGGGTTACGGTTCACATGAATATAATTTGGGGTACATGAGCGGAAACAGTGTTAAGCCGATATGTCTGGGATGTTGTCGCTATGTGGTTGGAGGCTACACTTGTCGTCTCTGTAAATGGCCGCTTTGTGGAAGTACTTGCATGAAGGTAACAAAAATAAGCACCAGAAACTTAATCAGCCAAAAATACATTTTCTTAATTGAAATTCCAATTTCACTAATGTACGGCGTTTTTAATTGACCAAATAGGAACCATGGCACAAGGATTTCGAATGTCCGATTCTGACCCGTCGGAAAATTCGATTCAACAGCGAAGAGAAATTGTCCTATTACTTTATTTCCCTCCTTCGTGGAATTCTGTTGGTCAAACAAAAACCGGAAGTATTTGCGAAACTCAAACCAACAGTGGATAAACGTGGAGCGGAATTGGCACCAAAGTGTGGGCTCATGAAAATGAGCTCCCTTGCTAGAACCATGGAGAAGAAATTCTGGCTCCCAGCCGGAAGCGTTGATCCCCTCCTCGTGGCTGGTATTTGTAGAATGCTTCAAGTTGATGGAATTGCTTACGTTACCCATGAACGGTGAGTATTCCCAAATTCTTGAAAATCTTCCGGTTTTCCAAAAAAATATTCATTTTAAAATTACAACTAATTTACACGATTTTCAGCTCTTGCACAGCAATTTATGCTGGAATGTTAACCGTGGGCTTTAGCTGTATTCCCACGAGCCGTGTCAATCATTACCCCCCGGGGGATGGCCGTGAGAGCTACATCATAGAGTTGTACACGATTAAGCCAATTGAGGAAAAAGGTGAAATCCTCCGAGCTCATGATGAGAGCCTTCTGCTCAAGGGTAGTGTCCCTCGAAGGGAGACATTGCATGGAATTTTTGGGTAAGAAATCAAAAGTGTACCTACAGGATATTGGAGAAATACTGATTGATGCATTTTGATTTCATAGGTATGACTGCGAGTGTGCTCGATGCGCGGATCCGACCGAGCTAGGAACATATTTATCCGCATTGAATTGTCCCATGAAACCCTGCACTGGGTACTTCTTACCCCTCCGACCCTTGGACTACGATGAGTTCTCGGCATGGGAATGTTCACTCTGCAAGCATTCTGCTACGCAGAGAGAAATTTCGTCATACGTGGACACGTACACGGTGGACATCCTGCAGAAGACACGGGTGAGTAAGGAAGACAGTCGTACCCGCTCCGCTCTGGACAACCTGACTGATGGCTGTGAGAGAGTTCTGAACAAGTGTCAGGAGGACGTGCACAGGAATCACTATTCACTTTGGCCACTGCGTCAGGCCCTCATTGGAATGCTCAGTGAAGCCCTGCCCAAGTTGCCGCTCGTGACGTCCAACCCAAACCGAATGACGAGGGAACAGTGTGCGGACAAAATCATGGATCAAACTCAAATCATGGCCGTGGTTCTTCATAATCTAATCCCAGGGTGCTGTCCCATCAAAGGTCAGAGCATTTAAATATTTTTCATTTTATTGTCCACGCACAGCGTCGTAGAAATTTAGCGCATGAAAGAGCTTCGGATAGCGACGCTAATGAAAGTTTGATGCTAATTACAGGAAGGGTATTCTACGAAATGTCCAAAGCTCTGAACAGCATCTTGAAGGCATGTCCGAAGTTAATGGACCCGAAATATTTAACCAGGAAGAGCATGGAGCTCTTCACAGCTTCCGGACTAGCGTCGTTTCGAAAAATTTCCGACCTACCCCCGGAAGATGGGCTCGATGACCCCACTGACATGATTCGAGACTTGGAGGAATGGAGACGTGAGCTTAAATTACAAGATGTGACTGCGGCTTTCACCTTCGACTTTAGCTTAATTAATTCTGGTGCCGGGGAACCTGAACCGGGAACAAGTGCTCAGGAAAATAATCAAACGGAAACAACTCCGGAGGAAAGTACTGGAACTGAATCCAGTCAATCCGAAACAGAAATATCAGAAAGTGCAACACTACCTGAATTTAGTCAATCAGATACGGAAGTATCGGATTTTGAAAAACCTGAACCAGAACCGACTCAGATTTGGGCTTCTGTCGAATTCGCAGAGGAGGCAGCCATGCGTTTTCAAGAACTACAAACAGAGGCATCCAGCAATGTGGAACCGGTTCAATTGGGGTTGGCTATGAGGGAGACACCAGAAAGTGACGTGGGGTCATTGGTAACGGCTTTTAGCGATAAGCTAAACTTAACTGAAAGAAAATAATACATTCCGCGGAACCATTGTAAATTTAATCAATGGAAAACATTTTAAAATATATTCTGTATATTAAGAATTAAATATTTAGTTGCTGAAGTTAGGCATTTTTTTCCGACTCGCCCATAATTATTTTCTCATGCAAGCGTTGCCGTTGCATTTGCTGCCGGGTTAGCTGTTGAAAATAGTAATCAGAAGCGCGATTAATCCTCATTCTAAAAAAATACCTAACTTTTCGTTTCTTGTTTTAATTAGAAAATCGTACTGCACAGCGATCCACTGCAAGGCGTTGCACAAGCTGAGCAGACGGCTCCTCCGGTGGCATAAACCGGTGATCCGGCTCGATTCCCACCAACTCCGTAGTCACAGACCAAAATCCGAGCGATACGATCTGCGTACGAATACAGGTTTATCAAAGCTAATTTTCAATTAAGTTTGATACAATATATAAGCTTGTGTTTAAGTACTGTTCGAATATTGCCATTGCGTGAATCCACATCCTATTTCAGTTGTAGCTCCCCAAACCAACTGCGTGTAATGGCCGACAGGGGCTTGGAACACATAACTAGGCACGACACTTGGGTTGAAAAACTGGACTTCGTTGTACCAACTGGAAACATGGAATTTCTCGATTTGAATGCACAGCTATATACCATTAAAAATTACCTAATAGGTTCCAAAATCGTAGGTAGGTACCTGTTAATGGCCTCCAACCAGTAATCAGGCTGGGGATACGTCCCAGGAGCACGGTAGGTTAATTGAGAGTCCAGGTAGGCATAGACATTTTGGCCAATGTAGACCGGAGTACCGTCTATACCACTTATACCTTTGGAAATACCGAAATACGTATATGTTCGGTCATTTGCTTTATACCACTGTGAACACCATACACCATTAATAATGCGAAAATTCCTGCGCACTTACTAGCGTTTCTGACGGCGTCACTGGAGAAAATACATTGATCTGCCCATCTTTGAGCTATTCTGGCTAAGACGCTATTCCAGCGTAATTGATTCATATTTGTAGCCACCGGTTGCCGTCCACCAAGTCCCAATCCAGCTCCCCGTGTCTCCGCACCAAATGCCACTCGTGCCCTCCGAATATTGTGCAGAGCCACAATATAGCTTTCCACAGCTCTATCAACGCCCCGGGCTAGGACATTTCCAAAACGTGTACAGCTTTGACCAGTACCCTGTTTAATAGTAATTTTACGTATTAGTATTGCGACGTTTCGCACGCGGTGATAGAATTTTATTGAATTACATTGTATTGACACAGAGTGTGAGCTTGGCTGATATTGCAAAAACTTGAGTCGTTTTGAGAGGCCACTTGAACAATGAATAGCGCTAAGAAGACGTAGAGCAGTCTAGAAACTTTGAATTCGTTTGCCATTTTAAGAAATTAACTGTATTCCACAACGAGTAAATGATAATGCCACACAAATGCTGAAAGTCAAATGATTTCAATGTATTTTGAGATTGAAGCTAAGGTATTTTATATTCTTTTCATATGCCGAAACGGCGAAGGTGGCACGAAGCTTTTATTAATATTACCATATCTCGGATTGACAATCACCATAGTCAATGAATGCTGTGAGGCATTTCCTAGTTCCGCATTTTAATCGGAATCTGTCAAGCTAAGTAATGACATTGAGAATAAAATTAACTGAGGTTTCTACCCATACTCCGTCCAGCTATATAATTAAATGGGAAATGTACGGATGCGGACCTAACCAGTTTAAGATTTAATAGAATTTTGTATCATTTTCAACTAAATACACGTAACATGACGTATACCTATCTGTATTTGTGATATGAAACATGTAACTGCTTAATTTCTTAAATTGTCAGCAGATACTTTTAGGCAACTCGATGAATATATTACGACGTTTAATAAAATCAACCTCACAGCCCGTGATTCTCTGTGATTTATCCGTATTTATTCCCATTATAAAATCTCATATACGTAACGCGTCGTAATGTTTGTATTGACGTAAATTTAACAAGTTATGAACGAAATACTTATACCAATACTGTACGCTGAAGCATTACGGCACAAACTGTGGGGTTATTTCCATAATAATAAAAACACATTTTTTCCTAAATTCATAATAGATATGATAATGGTCATCAATGTTATTGTGAATTATTTAGTTGAAATTAAAACGATCCATTTTAAAATAGCCCGAAAAGAGCCAATGCCCGAAATGCATATTTGAAAGACGAAATAGTCTAAAACCCAGCCTAGTATAACATAACAAGTTAGGTTATGATTATGAAAGAATTCATTTCGAGCTTCGAACACAGGCTAAGCCATCTCTCCGGATTAACTTTTATTTGTATTATTAAGGGCTGTGGTTGTAATGGTTACTTTTTAATTCACAACGTGGATGCAGAACTTTTTCGAAATATTGGTATATGACAAATTGAATACCTGCATGTCTGTACGTCTAATTTCATGGTCAAATTACCATGGTATTTATACTAGCGACTGCTACCCACGAATTGAAATTAATTTGCAGTGGACGCAAACATTCAAATAATAATAATTTTTTAAAATCTTTGTCGTTTGGCTTGTATAGCAATTGACCTATTTCCCTTCTAAGTAGACACGGAAGACTACAGGAGTTTTTCATCTATATTTTTCTAAAACTATGAAAAGTATTTTAAAAACGTAAAAATATAAACCGAATGGTGTAGCAAATTTACACAAGATTGAATTTCATTGAGAATCATGGTCAATTATTCTGTGAGTAAATTCAAGCATATATTTGGATGCTGGATGAAATTTTAGGTAATAAAATTAGCATTTGATTTGACCTCATGATTTTTCAATAGGGTTATTCACGAGAGCTGCTTCCGGAAAGACAGAACATTGGGACTTTGGAAGAAATCCCAGAAATTTGCATCAATGCCTTTTCGAATAGCACCACGGCTGAAGTAAACTGGGAAGTGAGTCGAGCTTTCTTCATCACGCACTTGGAAGAAGGTAAATCTCAATAATTGTCTTATCTGCGTCATGACTCATGAATTATTGCAATCGGAAATATTCCTGATTTCTGTGCAGTTTCTGCGGTTTTATGACTTGGCATAAATACTCATATTTTCCGTGTCTTTTAATAAATTAGAGATCTTGAAGGATTTCTTCAATTCGAGCTTCCTGAAGAAATTGATGAACTCCGGTGCGGGCACAATGCGGGTTTACATGCATCAAGTGACCTACAATGGGATTCTATACTGGATTTCAACGGAACCCTCCGTAGCGAACTGGATAGAAGAAATTGATCGACTCAAGCATCTTCATCTTACTGGGAAAATTTGTATTATTGAGAAAAACATTCCGTTCCATCTCTTTTTCATTGGAGGTCATCGTTATCCGGATATTGGGCTCACCATTGAGGTCACCCCGCTTTCTGCTGGACATAACCCTGGAAGTGTTATGTAAACTCTATAAACCTAATTATGCTTGTACATTGACATTACGGATGATTTTCTGATGCATGGCGTCTAATACGTATAACATTCATAGGTATTTGTTCGAGTTTATCTCCGGCCCTAAGATGTTTTTTCCACGCGGAACCCATAAGCAAATAATTCTGTACACTGGAAACTGTCGCGTGTCCACCAATGACCTCCGCCTTTCCCAGCCGCTCTACGACTCCAAAGGTGTGCTCAAGAAAATCACGACCTTGTATGTGGACACCATGCACTGTTCCTGGCATGTCAAGGAATTGCCACTTCGGAGCCAAGTTGAAGATCAGCTCGTGGTCGCTCTGTCCGAAGAAATGGTCTGCACTCCGAATGCTCGGTTCGAGATCTGGATGCCATGTTGGTTAAAACCTTCGTGTATAAATTATGCTTTTAAGTTTCAAATTTTATATCATATTGTTTGATTAAATATGTACTTAGTTCGGCTTTCATCCTATAACTTCTTATGTACGCTGAGCGAGGTGTTCAAGGAACGGATTCACACAACGACGGCATACTACCAGTTATTCAAGCATATTCCGGAAATTGCTTTCGCCACGACGGACTGTGGACACAATAACCGATTTCACTATGCCTGTGCGGCCATTAATCAGAACAAATGGTGCTCATCCGAGGACAGTGACATTGACTACAAATACGATGTAATAATTGTAATATAAATGAATGCTGATTAGGACATTGACCTATTATAGAGACGGATGGCTTAGAATCTCGAAACCTATCTTTCCACTCACGGTCCATGCTATTAGCATTATGTGTAAGTGGAAGGATAGGTTTCGAAGTCACGGCCCATGCTATTAGCATTACTTGAGAGTGGAAGGATAGATTTCGAACTCACGGTCCATGCTATTAGCATTACGTGTGAGTGGAAGGATAGATTTCGAACTCACGGTCCATGCTATTAGCATTACGTGTAAGTGAAAGGATAGATTTCGAACTCGCGGTCCATTCTATAAGCATTCTGAGCCAACCGTCATCCGTCGCTACAATATATTAGGAATGTTAAAAAATGTCATTGTTTGAACGAGCTAGGTGACTCATGTTACACTTCAGTGTGACATGTTCCCTTCACCCGTCCAACCCACCGAGGATGAAATCATGTGGACTGCCATGAAGAAAAGTGTGTACTTCAAGAAACCGGATCTCTACCACGGCGTCTACTCCGCAAATCTCTCGCGATATGAAATGGCTCGAATTATCAACTACCTGGGCGTTGATCCCCACGGTGTGAAACCTCTCCATCGTCCAAGGTTCATGAAAATGGCTCACGTAAGTTAGTTAGTTGTTCATCAGTGCAAAATGCCGCCGTCCAATTAAAAATTGAATGCATATTCTCGAATTGTCAAAACAGGTCAGGAGATTGCTTCGGAAAACATGTGCGGATGTCTGTACGTGGGATAATAATGAGGATGAGTCCGAGTACCCGAGCCGGATGTATGATTTCACGGGTCCGAATCAGGCAACGGAGAATTACTATGCTCAAGCCCGGATCGTCTATCTTCATGTCTACTCGGATGAATTGGACCCACTGGATGGGGCATATGGTCAAGGAGACTACTCGGCCGTGGTCAATGTCAACCCGGATTCCTATATGGTCCCGCAATTACAGAAAATGGATCTGACCCGATTGTGTCGTCCACGCCGAATGCGATCATCCAGTAACCATCGAACTCAAACAGCACGGGAACGGGAAACTTCGGCTGAACGCACCCGTTCTCCACGCTCCGTTTCCTGTAATCGCCCTGAATCATCGTAAATCCCAGTGCACAACTTAATGTACTCACTGAACTAAAATCTGCAATTATACTGCCAAGATGTCAGAATACCAATTCGTTCGTGCACAATAATCGAATATTCAATGCTTTTAACTAACCATATTAAAACTAACACAGCAAATGACTTATTTTACTCTTTCGAACTACGTATGATTTATTTGCATAACTACGCATGGTCTATGATCTCTCCGTAATATAATCAAGCTCAAATCGGCTATTTTGCTAAACTGTCGGAAAGATAGAATAGAGCTTATACATCTATGATCTCGTAATATTACAAGACTTAAAGATAAGGAAATTAACGTTAGTCCAATTAATCAACGCACTATCCAACAAGTAATTCTATAAAAATACTTAAATAACTATCTAGTAATTATAATTTATGCATCTTCATTTGCTTAATCAAAGAAAAAGATAAGAATAACAGGCTGAATCCAGGTAGGGTTCGAAATAGTACACGATTTCCACATAAGTGATTATGATTCTGATAGTCAAAATCTTTGTTTGGTGCGCCCTCGTTATCAAGATGTCACTTTCTTAAAACTACGTCAAGGATAGTCGAAGAACAATAGAATAGTAACAAATATACAAGATTCGTATTACTGGCTACAGGACCAGAAAACCAGTGTCATAGCATAATCATAATTTGTTTAATAGAATTGTGAGATTGGACACGAATAATTTGTTTTGATTAGTGCTAATCTAGAGATGGCTAAGTAATACAATTAGAGAATTGTGACTACTTACTTTGCATACAGTTGATATTTTTTTTTGGGGGGTAATTGGTATTACTTAAATCACTTAATTTCTAGAGTCGAATCCAGTCGAATCACTTTCACTCCATGTAGTTTTTGGACAATCCGAGCTGGAGTGAGGCCAGGCATTTAGTTCGGAATTGGGATCCCATTTGACAATTGAATGGTTTCAGGAGGACCGTCAAACATTCCCTTCATTCTGGACTGAACCTCCGCAGCTCGTTTGAGAGAGCAGAGCATCACGAGTTCTTGTTGTGTTCTGGCGAGTTCCAAGGCTTTGGTGAGGGAAATAATGGCAGAATTCATGTCTCCAGACTGAATTTCCAGAGTCCCCAGGGTCTCGTACACATACTCACACTTGTCATCAATCTTGAGGCTCTGACGGAGAAGAGCAATGGCTTGGTCCACATCCTGGTTTTGACGAAACTTGCACATGGCATAATGGACATACACCGCGGCATTCCCGGGGTCTAGCTTGAACACACTCGAGAATTGGTCACAGGCTTCTGGGAGTTGTCCAAGCTCCATCAACACTTGTCCATATAGATTACAAATATCAGGAACATCCGGGAACTTCCGTAAACATTTTTGGAAGTTATCCAAGGCAGAAACAACGCCTTTCTGGTTTTCCAAATTAACAGCGACACGGAACTCGGTGTAATATTTACTGGCAGCTGTAAAAGAGTTCATCAATAATTAGAAACATATTGTGCAGTTTTGACTATTGTGGAGACGGATGGCGTAGAATCTCCAAACCAATCCTTCCACTCACGGTCCATGCTATTAGCATTACGTGTGACTTGAAGGATAGGTCTGGAACTCACGGTCCAAGCTATTAGCATTACGTGTGAGTTGAAGGATAGGTTACGAACTCACGGTCCAAGCTATTGCTATTAGCATTACGTGTGAGTGGAAGGATAGGTTTCGAACTCACCGTCCATGCTATTAGCATTACGTGTAAGTGGAACGATAGGTTTCGAAATTCTGAGTCATTCGTATCTACAATCATACGGGAGTCATACCTGCAATCGCGAAGTCAGGACAAATCTGATGAGCCTTATCAATCAAATCCACGGCTCCCTCAAAGTTCCCCGTAGTAAGACGGCACTGACCGAGATGATGAAAGATGTCCACATTCTCCGGACACGCTTCTTCAGCTTTCTTGAAACATTCATCACATTTCTCATTCTCTCCGATCAAGGCATAGCGCAAACCCTTTTTAACCCATGCACTTGACTTGAGCATTGGTCCTGCTGTCTTGGACTCCGTGACTTCGGTCAGATCAGCCAAAACCTCATCACCATAACCCCAAAGAAATCGGAAGGTTCCTCGGAGAAGATACGTCTCAGCCTGATGCAGAGACTCAGGATTCCTCAACTCTTCCGTACAGAGATTAAGAATGTTTCCGAACGTCTTGTTCTGAAGAGCTGTGATGGCGGCAATGAAGCCCCTAAAAATAATTAATCATTTCCAAATTATTCTACATTTCACTGAACGTATAGTTTGTTTGAATTAAGAAGCACAAAGATCTTACCTAGCAGTGTCACCTTCAACGACAGCACTGTCACCAGTGTCACCATCGGAATTGTCACCTCCGGGCTGCTGGGCCAATTCACCGGTTTTAGCTTCGGATTTAAAAGTGCCAATGTAGTCAGTCTCACGGTCACTCCACCACTTGGTCACTGTAAATATGATATTGATTTTGATTAAGTTATTAGAAAATATATCTTATTGTTAGTATTGACTGGACCATTGAGCTGAATATTCATCTAACCTGGGTCACAGTAGAATGACCTAAGGAAAGAAATAACCCCGTGGTCAGACGGAGCAGTTGGTTTTTTGGTCGCCATCAATTTTGTGGCTTCCCGTAGTCCGATTTCTTTCAAAATCTCATCAGCCATCATGATAGTGTTTTGACGGGAAAAGTTCTCAAGCAGGCAAGCAGCCGTGACGTCTTCAAGTGCCTGTCAATTACAGATAATATTATTATTTACACATTCAACATATTTTGTCTGAGAACTGAAATTGAAATATTTTTATTGCTCAACAAACCTCATCCAGAAATCCAGTCTTTTGGTATGCCTTTGCTCGACGTTGCCGAGCTTTGACATACTTGGGATCAATCTCAAGAGCCGCTGAGGTTTCACGAATGAGCTGAACCCAGTCACCCAGTTTCTCAAAAACAGCGGCACGATTCTGGAAAAGTTTTGCCAGTTCATCAGCTGGTGGGGACTCTTCCATAGCTGCAGTGTAAGACTCAAGGGCTCCAGCATAGTCAGCTCTCTTGAACATCTCATTCCCAATATTCTTGATTTCTAAGTACTTGGGCTTCGGTGTCACAATAACATCCCGCTGCTTGGACGAGCCCTTGTCTTCGACAGAGGCTGACTTAGAATCCGAAGTCTTCTTTCCTGCACCGCCTTTTCCTCCTTTGGGACCACCCTTCGGCTTACGAGTCAACCAGTAGATAACCCCGGCAACGGAAAGGACAGCAACCGGAATCCCAATAATTAGTCCAATCTTCTCAATTGACCACGAAGACGGTCCACCAGAGGTCGAGTTGACCGGCAAGGCTTCGACTGGAACATCCACAACCGGCTTGGACAGTGACATTATTATATCCCAATCCGAATCCTGTCACCTGTATCCAATAAAATATGTTGTCAGTTGTGTAATCTGGCAAATTAACAAAAAATTACGTCATACGTCCTCTAGCACAAAAAAATACGATCGGTTGCAATTTACAGAAAAATATACATAAGTACACTCACAAGCTAATAATATTGCCCGTCTTCTTTTTTGTTTGTAGAAATGAAATGAGTCAGGAAAACTAAATACGGTTCTGGTTGTAGAGCCCAGCCGTTGTCGTCAAGGGTACATGTAACATGTACATGGGGTGCGGAATGCAGAGCAAATTAGGCCAGCCACTTGTAAGTTGACTTAATTAAGTGCTAATTATTCGGCCAGAAGATGAGCAAACCGGTCACTCCTCGTCCTATGTCCTAGTACAATAAAAAAAATCAAAACTGTTCCTTCTCAAATCAAAAGTTATTCCAGAGCACGTGCACTTACTAGTAAAACTCACTCATTCGCATTCACTGCACTGGATTTCTCAAGTCAACTCAAGCCGCCACAATTGAATTTTCGTGTAGTTGATTCCCATCCTGGCCCACGCCCCATATGAATAGCACTGTCACTGGGTTAATATCCAGTTTATATGCAGTTTACGGCAAATGACTTTGTTTCAAGTTTAGGTTGGGTTTTAAGAATGATTTAAAATTAAAATAAATAAAATCAAACGCTCACAGCTCAACTTTTAACTTCCAACAATATTTAGAAATTAGAACCTTGACTTGTGTATTGGTAAATATACAAGTCTTATAAATTGGTCATCAATAAAGAAATGGTGTGAGAGTAGCGTTAAGGGGCTGCTAGCGAAGCTATTAACTATGACAAACCTCAACGGATTTTGACAAATGAGGGCATTCTGGAAAGAGGGAAATGTGGTGAATGACGTAATCATTTTTTTGGGGGAAATTCCGCTCGGAAGCAAAATGGCGACCGGAATAAAACTTCAAAGCCTTGTAACTCTAGACTTACGTCGAGTTGAGCTAAAAAAATGATTGCGTGGTGCACAAACCGATGCTGGTTAAAAAATGCTCTTAATCAGTTAGTTAGCTCAAAAAATGAAGGCGCTGATACTTTTCCAGTAAACCCTCTTTTTCTGGAATTTTGCTTGACTCAAACTCCGCTCTGAGGCAGAAACACAAAACCTTACAGTATTCGCCACCCCCTACTCAGCATACGGCTCCAAAGCGTACTCCTTCCCAAATGTCTTTCGCTTGCATACTAGAAATACGGGTGGCGTACCATAGCGGCCTAGATTCACACTGTTCACCCTGCTATGTAAATCTTAAGCATAAGAATAGTTCGGGATGAGTCGGCATTCTGACTTTAGCTTATTGACACATAATATAGCAAAATCACGTCCAATTAGGGTATATTACTCTATTTTAACGCGCCAACCCGCCACCAATATCAAGCTGTGCTTTTGTGTCGATAGAATGAAAAGATGTAGAACCGGACTCACGAAAAATTGAGAGCATCCCGAAGTAGACGTAACATCTCGACGTTGTATCCCGTTAAAAAGTTAATGTCACCATTACCCTCAGTAAACTGTATAGCAGCATTCACGTAATATCGCTGGGGAAAGTGGATGAAATAATTAGTTCATTGCGTACTAAAAATATGATGGTACAATACATAGTAATTAAAATCCCTTTGCCACTTTGGAGTTTCATATAAGTAAGAAACGTACTATGGTCTGCGACTTCAAATTGATTGCAATAATTATTTCATAGACAAATAATATTGTCGATATTCGTGCACATAACGGCTGCACCGTGGAAAAAGCAACATAACCGTAATGCACAGGTAAGCTATTATGCTTTGCGCTGTCACACACGTATAGTACTACGGTATAGTGGTATACGCAACGCCAAACGGCAAAAGGGGTTGACCATCTTTGCACAAGAGAGTAATGACGCTGGCTGATTGATTACCGTCCCGACAGCATTGATTGTTACTCGTTTTAGATTTTGTCTTCTAGACCCTTTGCGCAACAGCTCCCTCCAGTTGAAATCCAGCACTTCAGAAACTCGAAGATCTTTAATTGAATATAATTCAATAATTTTGAAAACATTTGATGATTCACCTTGTTCTTGTATTATATAAAAATCAGTGGCTAAATTAGAAATTTTAAGCGGAAATGAGTCAACGATTTCGTTCACGGCAAGGCTTGCAGTTGCATGTATCCCAACTACACAGACGAGTGCTGTAATTTGGTGTTGCTGAACGTGTTCCATCAGCTCATACATTTGATTGATCTGTTCATGGAAAATGCGGATAAATCAAACGTAGAACTAAATCAATAATACTTTTTGGAGTTGCAGGGGTGGATCTTACTTCAACTGAAGACTCATTTTGAATCTCCGATATTTGAAAGAATATCAGAAGTTTGTCCGATTCGTGTGTTTTCAAATGCATACTATTCTTTTCTTTAGCAGTCAATATGCGACCCCAGTCAAGTATTGCAGAATTTTGAATATTTAGGACCCAATTTTGAGCTAAACATGGAGATTAAATAAGAGAATCATATAGAATACGAATACAAAAAAAACATGGACAAAACAGTATAATGCGTATTTATTTTACGGATGATTATAATTCGCGACATAAATGTTCTTCAACTTGTACCAGTTTGTTTTGAGATCGAGAAATATTTAAATGCAATAATTTCATTTGAAAAGACAGACCTCAATTTCTCTATTCATAGAGTCTGATTAAGGCAAAAGTTGCGCTTAAAATTTAAACAAACTTGTACACAACAGTTTTGCTACAAATTTGAACAAACCGTAACGAAAACAATGTTTTGTCAAACCAGACAAGCTTATATGTCTACTAATTATACTTTTTCTTCACCATTATTGTCGCCAACAATTAGAACATCAAACTGATCCAATACAAAATGTATATCGGATTTTAGCACACGATCCAGATAATTAGTTGCACCCATTACTCCAAGATTGAAATAAATAGCAAAAATTTTCACTATAGTAGTAAACTTGATAAAACCACAGCAGCACATCTTGTGACAAAACGTAGATTACTGAGATTGAATAGTTATCTATACTGGTGAACGACATTAACATAAATGCGGTAATGGCAAGATTAAATTTGCAGTATACTTCACAAAAAATTCTCAATTCTGACGCACAAATGTGACTGTTATACATATTGTCCAATTAGTCGAAGTATGATGGAAGTGCACTTTAGTCAAGTTTGAAGTGAGAGGCCTTCGAAAAAAGAAGTGCTACAATTCTGTTGAAGGATAGATAATGTATAGTCAGTTATCATATAACTGAATCAGCCGTAGTTTATAATATTCGGTTAACCCGCAGGACGTTTCGTTTATTTTAAGTAATGCTTGTGTGAATGAAACATTCCTTGAATGTTCCGCACATGACCAACACGAAATATTTATTATATTAATGGTACATCCTGTACATCTGCTGGACTACAGTAAATGAGTTTGTAGCATTGGATTCTTCAATATCCAAGGTTTCGTGGGACCGGATTATCAAGTTGCAAAAACATGCGATATTTCTTCAAAAAATAACATTTTACTTCGTTCGTAGTACTACCAAAATTTGAATGAAATTTTTTTCTTATTTAATACTAGAATTAATACATGATTATATAATTTAATTCATTCTGCTCATGTTGGAAATAGTAAATACTTCAAAGCAGCACATTCACTAAAAAACGTTGAAATTAACTAAAAAACGTATATTCTTTATTCCTTATTGTGTCTTTACTCAACTTAAATTGCTAAAACTCTAAAGGAGTTTTGAACCGCCTCTTTTTCGCGAACCTGTTAAGCGCTTATCCACACCATCTCACTCAGATATGATGAGTTTATTCTTTACCTAACTGTAATTTGTAATAATCGCTTCCGGTGAAATTGTAATGATGATGCAAAGAGCAGTTCATAATCTCGAACTCTTAACCATGAGATGATAGTGTCGACCAATACCTGGCAATGCATACCGAGAGCGTCCAATACAATATACATACTGTAATTCTATGTAGAAGTTCATTGAGATATATTCAAGCGTAAATGTACTGGGTAGGGAAGGAAATTCCGTCTAATCGGGAAAGTTAATGTATTAATTTAACGTTGTCAGGTGGACTACATGTCCAATTTATTTTAAGTAAAGAAGAGCTTGATTACCGGTCAGATTTCTTCAGATATTATCTTAAACTTAAAATCGTAGAGAATAATCCGAGCTTGCGTCACGTCCTGTAAACAAGTCTATCAATACAGTAGTGCACACCGGTACGTTGACATGCCAACAATTACACACCACGAATTCAAAATTGGAATTCAATTTTTATTTATATTTTTTGAAGAATTAACATCTGTAAACAACCACACACGACAACGCGACGGGCCATGGTTCCCATGGCTGCACATGCTAGTCCATAGTATAAGTCAAGGTGCGTAAAGGTGCTTTACGCACCTTGGTATAACTTATATTATAAGTTATAAATGATATATACCTGTAATGTACGTCGCCTAAGCTTTCTCTGTAACCTATAAGTCTACCATAAGTTTCACTCACGGCTTGTGGCAGTGATTTATGTCATGGTTTTAAAAAATAATGGAGCGTAACCGATTCATGATGCAGGAGACACTAGAATTAAAGCACATATAGCTCTGTGGAACTTTCCACTTACCACTTACCATGAATCAGCATACTTGATCTTATCTAAAACACCTACGCGATTATTGGAAAAATAAGATTTCGTAATTCAATATTCAACGTTTCAAACAATTTGTCTAATGTATCTACACAATTCACAATATTCAGTTGAGCATAACAACAACTTGCAGTTGATCACGCCCTGCAGAAACGCTTGTAATCTGTCCTCAGGCAGTCACACGCTTGCTTTAAGCATCAATGGATAATATAGATCTTGCCGACACGAGATTTTGCCTTGTTGATTGAATTACATTCAATGTATTTGGTACAGAAAAATATGTTTTTTCTATTAGGCAATGCAATATGCAATGCCACTTCCAATCCCATATCGGCTATCACTTGGCCTAGAACTTTGTAGGGCTGCGTTTGGACATGTGTCTCAAGGACAAAAATCTCATGGACACGTGTGTCTCAACTCAACTAAATAAATACTCCAACTCCAAAGAGTAATACACAGTTTCCATTTTCGCTCTTTTTGTACTCGTTGGAGTATTATTTTTATCTCCATGAACTCATCCGCATGCACGGAATTGAATTAAACTAGATATAAAGCCTACCAGATAATCATGCATTGACATCAGTACGGTCTGGATGACTTCAGTTAAACCACAACACCCCAGCGGCAATTTTCAGTGCACATTTCCACAAGATATAATGGCAACGGAGTTCACGGGCAAGCGTGTCCTGGTTACAGGAGGGGCTAACGGTAAGAATTACCTAGAAAAAGGTGACCATGGGCTAGATTTTAGAATTAGGCACCATCAGGTGTAAAATTTGAGTCTGCAGCAGAGTTCTACACCTAAAATATAGCGGGAGCGGGACGTATAGTTGATGTCTTGCTAAGGTTTCCGAAGGACGGCTGGCAATTGTAACACGTCTCAATTTTATCGCGATGACATTGATTTATCGGATAATTCGATGCTGCGCTCTTAGCTTGCGATACAATAAACATATGCAATACTTTCTCGCCTCATTATTACGTCGTTTTACCGTAAAAGTGAAAATGTGAGTATTTTTGTGAAATTACAGGCATTGGTAAAGCAATTGTTCAGAAATTCTAAGAGGCGGGTGCAATTGTGTTTGCTCTCGACTCGAATGAAGATGCCTTGAAACAACTCAAATTGGAGTTCCCAAATGTTGTTCCAATTGCGGTGGATTTATTGGACTGGGATGCTTCGAGGAAGGCGGTTCAGGCCGTTCTGCCGCTCCATCATTTGGTGAACAATGCTGGCGTTTATAAATTCGGGGGCGTCCTGGACACCACAGTTGAAACCGTCGATCTGTAATTAAATACAATATTTTGACTAATATGCTTTTTTCTCAGATGAAAGGAAAATTTAACGGTTTCGAACTTGTTTTAATTTAAAAATCGACTTCTATTAGGACATTCGGTGTGAACTTTAAAGCAGCAATCAACCTCACTCAAGTATTTGCCAAAGGTGTTATTGAGCATAAATTAGTGGGCGGAACAATTGTGAACATTTCATCAATAGTAAGCCTAATCAAGAATATATATTTTTTCTTTCATAAATTTTCAATCCAGCCATAAATGACACTTGAACTTTAAAAACTTTTGAGAACCCTACTTAACATTACTTACGTTTTTATATTGCAACCTGACGAAATGTTAACGCAGTGGTTCCATTGGAATTGTATTCCTATTTAATTAAAAATTTTAGGGAGACTACATGTACAATGGATCTGTAGCCTATGGCTGTAGCAAGGCGGCACTAACCATGTTCACCAGGGCTACTGCCATTGAATTGGCCGAACACAACATTCGGGCTAATACAATTCGCCCGACAGCAATAGATACAGACATTTTAAGAGCATCCACGGACAGGCCTGGTGCTCGAGAGGGTTTGGCTGCATTCCTGGAAAGAACTCCGCTATGCAAGAAGCCGCTTCAGCCTGCCCACGTTGCCAACCTCTCCTACTTTCTGTCTAGTGACCAGAGTGCCAGTATTACTGGAGAAGATGTGGCCATTGACGCCGGGGTTGGAATTGTCTAGCTATAAAATCCTTAACCTGTATTTCCAAATAAAGAGCTCGAGCTGAACGAAAACTAGGATGCCAAGTAAATGGAGATTGAGTGTAATCTGCTTTTTCTATGGAAAATCATTGTAATTGCGCTAAATATAGTATTTTGAAACATTTAACTAGACTTGACATCTCAAATTATTTTTCTAAACTTCTGCAGGTTGCCATTTTACTCTTTATAGGTATAGTAATTGATTGGACAGAATTGGAATCATATTTGGAAGTTTCTAAAATTTATATTTATGTGTCAAACTATGAAGCACGTATTTGAAACATAACATTTAAGTTTTGGAGGGATTTTCAGTGGAAAGAAATTTTTCCCGGCTGGAGTGAGATCCAGAGATACTTTAAGTATCAAAAGCTGAATTTTAGCAAGAATATAGAATTCAACGCTCGTATCATAAGCGCCACTTTCGACGATGGCTTGTTTCGACTGAAAATGGCGGATCCGCTTGGACAACACATTTGATTTTGTGTACCAGATATGCGTCCAAGAGGTACACTCCACCATTTCCAGGCTTAGAGAATTTGAATTTGAATTTATTGAATTGTTGTGCTAGGATTACAACGATCATACAATCACTGGTCTCCCCCTAGTAAC
>JAQFYT010000212.1:0-31502 GCA_034694925.1 Ceratophysella denticulata
GGAAAGGGAAGGGTGAAGTCACTCAAATGAGTGATAGTATTCACGCCGTCCGTAGGACGGGCTTCCAGCTAGTAATTACTTAGTTTGGAAGCCTGAATAAACGATTATTGCAAATGCCTACAATAATGCTTCAACACTACACTATTATCAGTTGCATTCATTTCAGAATTGCAGAGATATTTCGTTCACCGCAAAGTTCAGTTGACGTGTAGCAAATACATCAAGAATATCACAAATGCCTACCCCATATTCAAAATAGGCCAATTACTTCTGAGATTTGCTAATACTTTTAGGTATCAGCAAATCTATCACTTGAATTAAGGTCTCCGAAGTTAATGTCTCAAATACGTTTAAATACATTTGATTGAATATGACCAGACTGATAAACTTTCATGTAGATTTGGTCTCGTTTTGTTGAGATACTCTGCTCTGCATAGAGTTCACACAATAGAAATATGAAACGTCATGTCAGATTAACTCAGGTAGACATACACTGTAGACGTGCAAATTTCCTCTTATAAGAACAATAGCCTTGACTTTTCTTTTGTGTAGAAATAAGAATAAGGTGACGCATCCTGTACTACCCAGAAATTAGTTACTCTTCATCCGAAAATAGCCTCGGGCGTAGCTCAACTGAACATAAATACTCCAGAGTAATACTACAATATACCTCGAGGTGGGTATTACATTATATAAATTCTGACTTTTATTAAGTCGGAATACAAATTGACAAACAAAGATGATACCATGACCATAAAGACAATTATACCGGTACGATACCGGACACATATGCGAAAGTACAAGAGTACACACTATTTACAACTTTCTTGCTATAGTTTTCCGCTTGATTCCAATTCCTGAATCAGAATCAGAATCGATTCCTGATTCTGATTTCGCTCGGATTCCTCGATTTTGAATCAATCTATTCGATTCTGATTTCTAAGTTTTGGGGAATCGAAATCTGATTTCAATCCTCGTTTATAATTTTTGCGATCTTTGAAAACGTTTTTTCTTTGCCCCCATCTCCACGTCGCGTCGTCGCTCTACAAACGACGTATGGTAATCGAACGCTTCTCGAAAAGATGCGTAAGTGCACCTCGATCCATGTTGGACAAATCAGAACAAATGCTTGCTGGGAACTGTTTACTACCTGGAGTATTACATTCAGCCCACCGGGTAATGCCCTCTGACAAGACTGTTGTCATTTTTTCCCCCATTTTTCGGCAATTCGACCGACTACCTGTTGGCGGCACAGCGGCGGAAATGATTCCTTCAAACCCTTCTTCAGTGAAACCGGTGCAGGGAACAATTTCCTCTCGCTGTGGTCAACTTGGTGCCCACCGGAATTGGCAAGAGTTCACTGTAATTCTACTCACTCTCACTCAGACAGTTGTCTGTGTATACTACGGTCGATCCCATTGTCTACAGAAAAAATGTGAGTCCAGAGAAGCGCTTGACGTGCTCTTCTGAAACTGCAAAGAACTTGGAATGGAAGGAAGAGATGAGGAGTAATAAACTTCTGGGAACCACATTATGGAATTCCCTTGAAAGAAATCACTATCCCTATTTCCTATCTTACAACTTACAAGTCACGATGTATTAAAAGGATTATAGGTCGGAAAATCCTACCCAACACTAATCCGTAAAAATTCTACAAAACCGGAAATAAACATCTTTTTGTCTGCAGGTCTTCCTGAACTCTAGGCGCATGTAATGGTCTATTTATTTACAATAGATTATAGTTAATTTTGTACCACTCCGGTACCGTAAATACAGAATGTCTAGCTCTACTACAATGTTTGGTCGTATTTTACAAGGGAACTACGAAATTATATAGCGTTTATAAAAGTTGAACCAAAACAAGAATAATCTAAGTATTTTATTCGTAGACGTGTAGGAGTAGGAGTACCTAAAAACTTATCTTATTTCTCTTAGTATTTCTTCTTCTTGGACAAGAACTGTAGCATGGGATCCTCATCCCGCTGTCTCTTCATATGATACGCCTCCATTTCAGCTTCGGTCAATGTCTTTTCTTCGTAGCGACTGTTGTAAGCTCGTTTCCGCTCATCCACCGTCTCAGCCTCCTTTTGCCGCTGTTCCTCTGCGGCCAAGGCTTTCTTGAGTGCCTTTCTCTTCTGTTTCTCCTCGTCTTCATCAGATGAGGAACTTCCGGACGAAGAGGAAGACGAAGATGAATCCGAGTCCGAATCAGACGAGGAGGAAGAGGAAGATGACGAACTCTCATCTTTCTTCTTCCCAGAAGAATTCCTATTCTTCAAGTTTGCTTTTCGTTTCATGTTTTTCTTCTGATTCTTGCTCAGCACTGTGGCTTCCATTTCCATCTCTTTCTTCAAGTTCTCACGATGGATTTCGACAAGGGTTTTAGGAGTATCGTCTACTTTTTCGACTACTCTGTCACGAGCTTTTTCCAGGGCTTCTGTTTCTTCTTTGGATTTCAATGTTTCCAGGAGTGGGACGTTGTCGTTAACACTGCGCCCGGTAAATCCGGTACAGTATGAGTTCTGTAAATTATGGTTCAATAATTTTCAAGTGAAAAAATTCAATAATCGTATCGTAGGGTTATTCAACATGAATTACTTCTAACGTGAATATAACGCGTTAATTAACAATTATTTACCTTAATCAGTGAGTGACAACATTGATACCCCCAATTTCCGTCACGCCAAAATGATCCAAAAACGGAAGTATGATTCATAGGAAGTATGTCCTCTTCGTATTTAGAACGAATTACTGCTTTCTCCTTACCCTGTACGGAAATAACAGAAATATGAAAACATTTAGTCATAATTCTTCAAACCTGACTAGGTAAATTTTTTAAAAACATTAAATGAAATCAAACCTTAATGATTTTTCCTTGACGAGAATACTCAGTGTAGTCTTCAGTTTGGGCAAGAAGAAGTGTTTTTGGTGGAGCTTGCAAATGTTCTTCACCTCCATACTTGTCAAGAACATTTTTGGTGAGGGAACCCTTGAATTCATCCTTTTTCTCTTCAAATACTCTTTGCAGAACTTCTAGTTTTGTGGGCTCAGCCAAAACATGAACATCGACTCCTTTCTCATGAGCTTCCCAAGCAAACATTTGAGCCTGGGCATGCTTATTCGTGTCACCCGTGAAACGAATAAAATTTTCACCGGCGTAATCGACCCTGAATTCCCCAAAAATATAGACATAAACATTACTTCAATTTCAAAATTCAAAAACATTAAATTTACTATGAGCTAAAAAGACCAGGCTAACGAGTTGATTCGATAGTCGTTGTTAAGTATATAGAAATGTTATTAAACCGAAGAACTTACTCTTCTGCCGTTCTTCCAGTATCTTTATACGGATTATCTCTCATGGCTCGGGTCTTTGGATCGTAATATGCGGAGTTCGGATCCAGATTCCTCAAATACTTAGCAACATCTTCTCGAATACGGAGATTTCGCACAGTAATCCGCTGCTTAGAATCTACTTTCGTACCCGGCATGTCCACATCGTCAACATATTTGTCCTCGTCTTCTTCAGGGACGTCCTCATCCATCATCATGCTCTCGGGTAATTCTATTCCACCTGTGCCGGTGCTAAGTTTCTCGGCCTTCAAATGCCGTTTCGCGTCTTCAACCTGTTCAACAAAACAGAATTTAGGTAAGCTCGATATTCTATCAAATCTGCCGCAATTATATCAAATATCAACTGCTCCTTATACCTTCTGAAACTCGTCCACAACGGCAAGGTAGTCGTTGGGATCATATCCGTTCCATCGATCTCTTTTCCCATCAAATCCAAATGATATTTCTGGCTGTGGTAGCTCGTCATGTGCAATGTTCTTTCCAGAGTACTTTGCTCCAATCTTCCTGGGTCTCTCTAAGCAATCCTTCTTGACATGTGTCAATGCGCCGCAATTCTCACAGGCTCCCTTCCGAAACTTGGTTGCCGCTTTTGGAAGTAACTACAATGAGAGTGAGAGTAGAATCGTATGGTAAATATTATCTCAAATGCAACAAATAAATCAATACTTAAATCTAGACCGTTGACCGTATCAACTAAAACTTACCCTTTCAGCTCCTCTCAAGTATCTTTGACTGAGGTCAGAGTAAACCTTTTTGCTTTCTTCAGGCTCCCTCTGATGCTTCAGAGTTGGGCCTTGGGTTCCAATGTACCACGGAGCAGCGGAAATGTACTGAGGAATGTGGGGATTAATATCACGTCCTTCCTCATCCACTTCAGCTGGAGCCGTACCAGCCTAAACAATGGAATAAAATTTTATATAAGTACAATTATAATTAACTAGTATTTCCAATTATTAATCAGTCCACTACAGTAACAGTACTAACTAGGAACTAGTGACATAATGATGTGAGACATAAGATGTAATTAATGTACCTTTCGAGCTTCTTCCAACTCCTTTGCTTTTCTCCATTCATCTCTGCTCTTGGTCAAAGGTTCAACGGGAACATCATCCTCCTTTGTCCGAATTAGTTCGGACAACGGCAGAGTGGCATTCATGTTTCAGCTTCTAAGGAAAAACGAAGAATTTAACTGGATGATTGCAAGTCATTTACCCAGTCATTTAATTAATAATCATTAAAAAAGTTTAGTCCATATTTTACATTAAATATTGCATCTTGTATAAAAATGAATACGTAATTCGTTATAAATTAAAACTTACCTTTTCAAGACACAAGACCACGCTTTTGGCTTTTATCGATTGACGTGTAATGGTAATGGTTAGTTGTTAGTTGAATGTGTAAAAACCTGCAACACAAGACAATTCAGTGACCAGTGCAGTGTCCGATTCAATGCGCCAAAAACCACACACATCAACACCAGTTATCGTCCCCGAGTTATTGTTTCGAAATAGAAACCTTGAATGTCAAATGTGAAATTTTTCAATGTCAATCAATAATGTAAAATGTGTATGTTATGTGTAGCAGTAGCAGCAGCAGCAGATACGTTTTATTATTCTCTTTGAGTTCTGGTAAACTGAAACTGCCATTGGCTAAACCAAATTGAGCCGCTCTTTCGGCATTTCAACAGTGCAGCGCAAAATCTAGCACCTTACTATGCCCGAGATTTGAGAGTGATCCATTATGTGCATTATTGATTTACAGTTTATGATTTTTATACGTGTCGAATAATTCAGATAAAACAATTAACTTGTTAGTCTTTTGGCTAAAGGAATATTTGATTGAGGACTACTAATATGAGTGTTTTATGCTTATAGATAAGTACGCTCAAAGGGTATGCAACCTAGCGAAAACATTAACATTTTTAGCATTATATCAGAGTTTAAGCAGGACGCTTAAATTATTTATATAAGTCTTCACATCATATTCGAAGATTTGTGCTTAGTTCATAAAATATTCGTAACATCTAAAGATATTTAATAAATAGTGTTTATTATAATAGTTATAGGTTATAGTTAGTTATATTGCTATTGTAAGTACAAATATATACCCTTCCGCAATGACAAAATGCATAATGAAGTATGGCTAATATTATTAGGAGTGCATCGTCCAGCATCCATGCATGCATGACATTACAATTTGCGCCCAAAATTCATCGACGTGATCTTTCTGACTCATTTCTCCGCTTGGATTTTTGGTCACGCTCGCGGTCACGGTCACGAGAGCTGCGACGATCTCTGTCTCGATCACGTCTATGTAGCTCTTCACGCTCCTTTTCCGGTTTACTATGTTTAGATGACTTTGAGGATTTTTTAATCTTGTTGGAGCTGGAGCTGGAAGACTTCTTATTCTTCCTATCCTTCTCCTTCTTGTCCTTTCTTTTTCGTTTCCTGGACGAGGAGGACGGGCTGGACGACGAGGATGAAGAACTTGAGCTTGTGGATGACGAAGACGGAGATCGGGCTCGTTTTTTGGCCTTCTTCTTGGCTGCCTTCAACTCCTGAACCTTTTTCTGAAATTCCTCAGCCCTCAGCTGAGTCAACGGCGTGGACTCTTCTTCTGATTCACTCGACGTACTGCTCACATCCAGAACTACTTGCTGCGTACAATTACATATAATTCATCCATTAAAGTTATCCATATTTATTTAACATTTAAAGTTAATGCAATGACTCTTTCATAACGCGAGTATTTCAAATGACAAATAAGTGCCGTACCGCCAGAGTATGGAATACTCTTGGTTAGCGGTAAAGCTTTCTTGGTATTCCGTATTTTAAAAGGCCGGGCCACGCAGTGTTTTACACTAATTAGGTACCAAGGATTGTCTTTTACCTTGTCCGACTGGGTGGCGATGAAATTCCGGCATTGGTAAGTAAGGTGTCCACTGTAACCACATTTGGAGCATGACGGACGTCCAAGTCCGAGTTTCCGTTCCATTATCAAAGATATGTCCTTTGTAACTTGCACCTTTATGTTTTTATGTAGGTGACGGTCGACAGTGTGCAGTAGTGACGGGTGTACGAATGACAGGTGAGAGGCAGGCAGACAGCCGAATATAAGCTGTAAGCAGATATGCTATGCTCTATGCTGGTGATCAAATGAATAATGCCGCCTGTTCTATTGGGTGGTTATAATGGCGGACAGCGGAAGATGTAAATAAATAAACGTCAAACTGCAAACGTAAAGTACAAAGTAGGTATTATTTTTAGGCTGACTACTTTATGCAAATGCAAAGCGATTCAACCGCTCGCTCGCTCTCTCAATCAGATTCACTCCAAATATTCCCACATTCGTTGTGCTCTGCACATTGCACATTTTTACCAACGTAGCGAACTGTTGTATAGCTGAAAGAGCTAACTGCATGAAGAGCTGGTAACATAGATTCATACGTCGTTCAACCCGAATTTCAATTATTACGAAAGCTAAGCACATGTTGGAATTTGCCGATTATCGAAATCAATTTTGGAAACTTGTCGTGTCGTGGACTCAACGATTTGAAACGTTAATTTATTCAAGATGGAAGAATTTTCGAAGTGTGAGATCATCTTGGAAGATACTTCTCCTCATCCACATTGTGCACACGGTAATTCTTTCCTTTTTGCTATACTATTGCATTTCTTTTTCAGGAAAAACTTAACAAATTATTCAATAAACCAAGCAATAAACATACGTGTCAAAGTAGACCACTAGACCAGATGCCTTGTAACTCATGATTATGACATGTGTTAATGTTTTACTAGCGAATCGAAATATATAAGACTCCTCTCTCCACAATTGTTCACAATTAAGCAAATATACGAATGATAAATATATTTTTGGATGGGTTTTTATCGTTGTTCTGTATCTTGTGTCTCTTCAGGTCCGACGGTTCTTTTTGCAAGAAATGGTAAACGATTCTTTGCTTGCTCCGCATACCGAAGTCGTCAATTATGTCCATTTTATTTGGAAGCTGAGAGTTTTGAGAAAAAACAAGGAAAGATGAACAAGAAACTAGTCAATAATAAGAAGTCAGCCGTAGCCTCCAAGGCTAATGCTCATGAACACGAAGTACGCATTATAAAATTATAAATACTCTAATTACGATTACTCGTTGAATAATATAGCTTGAATAAAAGAATATCATTTCTTGTTTTAGGTCCGACTTCAAATTCTTTCCAACCCCGAACACAATCAAGGTCAAGCCCAGTTTTACTTTAGTGATTCCACGCTTTCTTTTCTAATGACGTCCCTAAGAAAATTGAAATTGACGAATCTGTTGTGCATTGGCACACCTTCCGTTCATGAAAAATTTGAAGGGGATTCATTTTTGCTGGATATTGATAGAAAATATGTAAGTGGAGAGCTCTTGTTTTTGATATTTTGAAAATCGAAATGAAAGGCACCCATGCTGTGTATTATCCAATGATTTGAATTTGTTGTGTACATAACGTAAAGTGACCGTGACCGTGCAATTTTGCAATAAAAAGAACACGGAAAATGTGATAATTGAAGGGTTTTGTTAACACAATTTATTCTATTTACTTCACAGGAAACCTCCATAAATAACTTTGTACGATACAACATGTGTAACCATTACTTTTTCGGGGACACGTACAATTATAAGAATTACTTGAGGACAAGCATCAACCTAACCGTGATATGCGACCCGCCATTCGGAGCCCGGCTTGAACTCCTGTTAAATACGTTCAAGAAAATTGAGACTGACTGGAAGAAGTTTGAACACAAGGGATCAATACATTGTAAGCCTGTGAATTAATCTAATGCAATCACTTAATGAAACTATCACATTGAGAATTTCGTATTAATTCTGGAAATACCTACTTGGAATACTTCACAGTTATTCTGATAAATCCTTACTTTGTGGAAGGAAAACTACAAAAGCTGGACCCTAGATTTCAAATGAGCGACTATAAAATTGAATATGCGAGTCATAAAAAGTTTAAAAAAGGTAAAACTGCATGACCTATAATAGCTTTAAATGAATAGAATTAACCCTTTACTGTTTCTGCAGGCGAAAAATCACCGGTTCGACTTTTCACAACATTGAATCTATCAAAACTTGTTCTTCCTAAACCCGACTACAAGTTTTGCTCTGTCTGTCAGAAGTATGTGTTCAAGATTAGCAAGCATTGTAACTTTTGTAAATCCTGTGACTCTCGGGATGGAAAGGAATGTTACCATTGCAGGGAATGCCAGAGGTGTGTGAAGAATACATGGTCTCATTGTTCTGCATGCAAAACATGTCACCTTCGAGGAGAATGCAAATTACTTCCGAAAAAGAGGAAACTCCACTGAAGCAGAATGAGAATTTTATTGCAGACCGCTGACGCCCGATTACCTTACGGCATACCTAAAATTACAGGAATATTGGGTGACGTATTTTTCTATGAATACAATTACCATACTTGTCTTTGTTTGTTCATATTTCGTATATTTTCTCTGTATAATATTTACACGTTGTTATTCAGTTCAAGGTCGCACAAAATACTGCGAAAACGTTGGTTCATTGAAAAAAGTTTCTTTAGCAGACGTAAGAAGTATTATAATTACGACATATAAGCAGTAAGTAATAAGGAAATCCGGGGTTTCCCAACCTCATGCAACCTACTATGTTGGCCACAATTATATACGTATTTGCTATTCTATAAAATGTAACTGTGAATGTGGGAACTTCTTCCTGTAAAATTCTCAGCCACGCCAGTGCGTATCAAATTCTCTCCTTTTCACATTTATCAATTAGTTCTTATAACCAAATACATCACAAAATGTATATTTTTATTTTGGCTTTGAGTTTAATAAACTTCCAAATATTCTATAATACTCTGGGCTTGAGCATTGCGAGTCGAGATGTCTGTATAGCAAGGTGTGAAGATTGTACCGCAACAAATAGCAGCATTGATTTGAAGTGTGGTTCTGACAGTGTGACCTATTTAAATAAGTGTGAGCTTGATTGTGCGGTAAAGCATTGCAATTCGAGTAAGTGAATGAATGTAGCTAAAAATTCCATGCGTTTTGGAAAATTAAACAAATTGTTAACTGTGTACATCTTATAGCTTTATTTGCGCTGCACGACGGGGTCTGTTCGGCGTTACTTGGCTTGAATAACGAGCACCACTGGTCACCAGATAGCATTATTGTAACAGCAAAGACTCCGAAGTCAACTGAAGCTCCTCCAGAAGAAATACAAGCTTGCGACCCATTCGACGACTGCACTTGCAATCTGGATTTGCTACACGTCTGCGGAACGGATGCTGTGACTTATGCCAATGAATGTACCTTGAATTGCGCTACCAGGTGTAATACAGGTAAGGTCCGCTTCGAGGGTTTCAATTTGGATTTAATAATACGAAATATCGGAGCGTCGTTATCGGATCTCGAGTGCACTAAATTCTAATATTTTCATTTAGATCTGAGGATATTACACTATGGAATCTGCTACTGATACAGGGGCGTTGTTCCGCATCACCGTTAATTTCTATAATCAGTGCTGATTTGCGAGATGAATTATTTGGGTTATGGCGGATATTTGTGATATACTTAATCTGAGGCCTGGAGTGTAGTCAGATACATGCTGAATTACTGAATAAAACACATATTTTATTTATTTTAGTTTTCAGATTTGTAAAAAAAAATTTTAATTTTTTCGCATATTCTTAAACCATAATCGCGTCCCGGGATTTAGAAAATGAACTGCCAAAAGTATTTGGCAAGCAATGCATTTTTCGTTTTTTACAATTGTCAAGACGACCATTCAGGGTTACTGCTTAAATCAGTTTTGGTTGACAATAAACGCTCGCTTCGTGATCATCGCACTGACTCCACGAACATGAAAATAGTGAGGACGACGGGAATCAGCCACTTATAATGTCAATCAACTTCGCAGAATTGCATTCTTGAAACTCTCATCAGTCCATACCTGCCTGCGGTGACCGTCAACTTTCGAGACTTCGGTGCTGGCGGATGTGGTTTAGGTTGCATTCCTGATCGCTGAAATATGGTGTCAACTGTAATTCAATGCCTATTAATTGCTTTAATTGCAAGCTCGTGTTTCCGGGACTTGGAAGGTTACATCACGAAGAAATCCCTGGCTGAATGGGAGTCAGGTCAAGGCCTGCATCTGAGTGAAAAGGAGCAAATGCGAATACGATCAATGGCTCAATCAATTGCGAAGGTAAATCACAAGTACCTATCGCATACAACTAATTAATTGGGTGGCGCATGTGTAACTGCCGTATCAGCCAAAAAACCGTAATATTTGAATTTTAGAGTTATTCGAACGGTTTTAAAATCTAATTCAGATGATAAATTTTAAATGAAATAAATGTTACGGTGTGAGATTATTATGGTGGGGTTAGGTAATGTTTTTCGTGTGCTCGCTTTGTGATCCAATCAAACGAGTGTGTCATTGTCACTATTCCTTACCATAAACAAGGAAATTCTATTGCAGTTTTTGGCTGGAAACAAAACTGTTGAGCTGTCTTATCTGAACATACATTCAAATTCTGTGTATTGGTGTATAACTTGTAAACTAAATATGTATATGCTGGTTAACGCAACGAATAAATATTTTGTCCAATACAGGGACTTCGGAGTCGCCCGAAAACGAATGCTCAAGTGCGAGCCGAGCAAGATGAACAAACCCGAAATATTAAGGCGGAAATTAATGGTCAATACCTCAATTTGGCTGTAAGTGAGATCCATTATCCATTCATTTAGATAAATACAATTGGTAAACTTGTTATGTGCGATCCGAGGATAGCGTTTGAAGTTTTTCCTAAACTAACCTTAGCACTGTGAAATCCATCTCCGGTTCGGTTAAGAAATAAAGTACTCCCCTAACAAGTATGCGAAGAGTATTATACATTAGTACTCCTATAGAATGGTTAAATATTTAAATATATTAATTTTTTTACTTTAGAAAATTCAACAACTAAACAACAAGGTTGATCAAATGCATAGGAACAATTTAAAAATGCAGAGGCACAGGATTCTTCGTGCACGGCGACGCCGAATGAATCGCTTGAGAAGGAAATTACGACTTTAAAAATATCTCTTTCTAACAATAAGTGACGATGACAGAGGCGGCATTCTGTCATTAAGAATCACGAGGGCGAAAAATATCATCAAGTTGCAGAATAATCAAGATTATCCAAAGTATTTATTCAAATAAAATTATTGCCACACTTAAACATTCATTTAATTGACTCTAATTTTTTCTAAAAATCTAATAAATTAATCAATAATTGAGACAATCCCATATTACACGTCATTCGAAATTCGAATCAAATACAACTAAAAATTGATGGATCCAGAAGCTGATCAATTCGAGTCGTATTTAATTCGTACTATTAGTCATAAATACCCAGAATAACACTGAATCCTTTATACAAAATAAATATAATTTTAACAACAGTCTTCGTCGTCATTCGGTTTTTGGAATACTTTTTCCTTATACTGATAGTAGTAGTCTTTGGCCAAGGTCATAATTAAGATGTGAAATCCAAATGAAATGAAGTGAATTAGAACTGGATAGAGATCCTGAATAGTTTGGGAAGGTAGTGGTGGTAGGACCAGAAGAAATTGAAGTGTGGAAACGACGGTCAAAAAGAAGGCGGCGCAGATCCAAACGGCTAACAGGAACAGGCCTTTAGAACATTTCTGTCAAAAGAAAATCTGTATTCAATTCCAATCCTTCTAGTACATGTCGAATGGGTACATACTTTTCCATAAATTCCCATTTCATAAATAATCCGAGAAGCTGTCGTGGCGGCGTGTCAGAACGGTCACAATAGTCGGAGATTCGTGAAATCGTGTTAGATTATGTTATTACATTGTAAATTAGCTCACCTCCTGAGTTGATAAGGCCAAGAGAGCGAGTCCAAAGCAATACTCCACGAAGAAAGTATGCTGAACATACGGCAGTTCGTGAAAAGTTAATTGTCCCCAATGTGGAATCCAGGTGTACGCCGGGTTTCCGAAATAAATCAAAAGCATTCCGACTAACGCCAACATCTAAAAAAAATATTACCGAATATGCCGTTAAAGAATATTGAGATTTGGGTTACCAGGAATTAGTTTTAGAATTAGTTTCTGTAAGTTGATTACCATCTGGAGCATTCCGGCAAAACGAACAACTGGGCTCAAATCTGGGGTAAACGCTTTTGTTGCCGGAACCGGAATGACTTTGTTTGCGTTTTTAAATGTTACAAGATGAATCCGGATATCACTCTTCTTGGGTTCCTGAGAAATTGAGTTAGCCTCCAATTTCTTCTGCGTCTTGGAATCCATAATAACTTCAGAAACTACTTGTGGTTAATATTTGAAGTTGAAGTTTAGAATATGGATCCTTTCGAGCGTTCCCTTGCTTCCGATACTACTGAATGACAGCTTTGGACTGACGCTGCTGGCTTTTCTGTGGTCCTTTTGTCCAAAACAAAAGTAAGTCAGTACGTCCAAGGTTTATGGTCAAGGACTCCTTACGAATGACCTCGTCACTTATTTGAAAAGGTAATATTTGTATTTATAGGAAGTGAAATGCAAAAGGAATTCGTATAAGTCTCGCCCTTCTCTGCCTGTCTATGATTTCTTAACGTTTTACTATATTTAACCTATTTAAAAAAGGGAAAAAGGTCGTTTTCTTAATTCCTTTTATTTCCTGTAAACTTTTAAGCCGAATGCTTGTTTGAAACTTATTTTTTTAGATACAGGAGAATATATACATAGTTCTTGCTCAACCCAGAAGCGTTGGGCTGTTTTCAGTACTGTGAAGTGAACGGTAAATACCACCAGAAATCCCGCGATGATTCATTTGTATTCGATATTCAATTATGCCGGATATGATGAGCGTACATAAATAACTCCGACAGGTCTACTAATCGGGTACTCCCAATATATTTTATACATATTTATATTAAGCACATTGCGCGATTAAAGCCTGTAGTTCTCAAGTTATATTTCATGAACTTGTGATTCTAGCACCAATTTCCTAGGCATTAGAACATTGTTGTTTCAGGTAAGAGCTCATCATGACGTAAGATTCTGATTCGGTGCTGTATTGTAAGGAAATTGTAGGTCTCATTAATGAAATGAAACAAGACAATTTTAAAATACTTTCAATCCAACAGTTTCTACGTAGTATACCCGCTGATACTTACTCGGTGTTTAAATTCTTCAGTTTTCAGTGCGTTGTCTCAGTCGTATCCATACAAATATTGGTTTTGGTTTTATTTTAGAGCTTTTTTATGTACAATATTGAGGGTTAATAGTATAGAACATCAGCATTCATTATATACAACTATTTATTTCTGCTTCCACAATACATGTTCATACAAAAACATTCATTGTTTGTAGCTGTGTAAAATAGCTGTTATCATATACACATAAATACATTTTCATTTGTGGTGGTTTCCGATGAGTCGACGTCCTGCTGCTGGGGCTGGGATACTGGGCTTATTATCCAAATTCTGAGTCTGATCGCCTTTCGAAATATGTTTTCCCCTTGGGAATATGAGTTTGTCCATCGCGAAGGTCTGGTCGCTTAGTCCCAATTCTTTGGCTTTCACCTGATTTTTTTTCACTTGGTCTGCTAAAATTGGTGTTCCGTCAGGATTTTTAGGTAGCTCAAACTTGTGCCGCTTGTTGAAATAGGGAGTCAATTCGGATTTCAGTTGCTGATAATTAGCATGCTTCTTTGACCTTTCTCGTTCCTAGATAAACATCAAGAACGGATTCATTTGTGAACGGTCTATTAAAACTTATTTAAGTTGAGGGCAATTCAAAATCAATTGTAAACGCGCTGCATTGTTAAGCTATCGCTCTACTGTATGTAAATGCGTTGACTTGTACGGAAATATTGTTGGTTCTATTATTCTTATGTATCGCCAGTGGTGCTAGCCAAATTTTTAAACGACAATTCGAAGTTGTAGTTAGATCCAGAAGCATTAAAGCATCAAACTTACTTTGCTGGGAATTTTATAATCCGCCAAATTTTTTTGTGGAATAACAAATCGTGCCAGTCGTCGCAGGTCAACACCTCGAACAACAGAAAACGATTTAATCCGCGTCAAATCGGCATCCAGCTCTCGGAGACTTGTGAGACGCTCAACTTCAACGCTGTTATGAAATACGAAGAAGATAAGATTTAGGATTTTTTGGCATTGTCATATTAATCTTTTTTAAGGAATTCGACGTAATAATAATTTTACACTGGGGCCGCAGCAACTGTCATTGTCAATTCCTCCTTCCGAAGATCGTCCAAGTCAGGAATGTAGTCCACATTTTCTCGTTGTCGTGCTGATTTTGCAGACCGGTCAGATGAGGCTGAACTGACGCGCCTAGAATATTTTACCAATATTAATTATCAAAACGTAAATACATACAAATATACCAGAAATTCTAATACATTCCAATCGACATATACAGCATATTCTTATAAATTGGTAAATTAAAACTTCTTATAAATCTAAAAACTACAAAACTAACAAATTATCCTGGCTCCTGGATTCTGCCAATTCTGCCACTCGCTTCATATTTTCCAGTTCCGCATTCTTCAATACGTCCGCAATTGTGGATGGACCACCAGGTTTCTGACTTCGGACAGAGAACAGAGATGATGTCTGCTGAGGCACATTGTTCCCCGTAATCATAACACTTCCATCGCCTCCATCATCGCTTAGCGCCGTCGGCGGTTGTGGTCGTGCTTTTGAAGTTCGAACTCGTCCGGTAACTGGTCGTTGCTAAAATGAATATCGATCTATCATTATGTTATCGTAAAAAAAACTAACGTATTGGTGTCATATAGTAAGAACTAATAAATACTTACGTCTTCAAAAACGTCCTTCACGGAAAATCGTTTCAACTTTTGTAGAAATTCTGCGTCCATTTTTGCTCCTTAAAGCAAATATATATTGTAATTATTTGAATATGTTAATTCTTTAATTAATTTCAAAGAAGTGTCACAGCACTGAATTATCAATGTTATTCTGCTCCTCGTCTCAAGTGTACTAACACACGTGTAATATGGTTTGATTATTTGTTGTGACTTTTCTGGAACTGGGATACGGTGAAGTGTCAATATATTATTCGACCAGGGAGATCTGTTGAGTTTTTTTTGTCTGCCCGATGATGGCAGGCTATAATCTCAGCTCAGTTGCAAATAAAACCTATATTTCAACCCTGTATTCAGGCTTCCACATAAGAACGTATCGTTTAACAAGTATATCAACTATGGATAAATTAAAGAATATATATTTCATTAAGTTTGGTATAATGCGGAATAGTGGCGAGTGCACATGTGGCGTTTCCGCGCTGGATTGCAAAATTGCAATACTGATTCGTTGAACTAGAAAAGATTGAGAACGCGGCTCTCCTGTGGCCGCCCTCAGTCGCCCACCGGCTAAATTATATTTAAATTCCTGAACATATTAATGATTAACGCGTTTTAATTTTTAACGACCAAATTGCACATAGAAACTTCTTGACGCCCATTAGAAAGTTGTTCAGGACTGTTTGAGGAACAACTCTGCAAATCAGCCAAATCGAACAGATCTTAACAATTCCCCATGTTAAAGATGGCGGCTTGTAACTGACAAACTACATATAGAATCCTCTTGATGTCCATTAGAGAGTTGTTCAATATGGTCCAAGCAACAGCTGTGCAACAGCCAAATCGAACAGATCTTAATATTCCCACTATCCAGTGCATTGTCCTTTGTGTATGATATTTTAAAGCTCCTAAAACGTATACGTCACGAAAGTATAAGATCTTCTTTCCAGAAATAAAGTATACAAGGATGAAAGTTTGTTCAATAATTTTATCAAGTTTAAATTTAAACTCAACGTAAAAATATATTTACAACAAACAAAATTAAAATATCGTATTAAAAATTATTTAAATATCACAGAATTGAATGGTTTTTCTCATACTGAAATGGTGACACATCTCAGACGAAATGTTATAGTTAATTCGTATGATGAGTATCCAAATTCAGTGAATTCCAAAAATCAACACCAGTTTTGTAAGGTTCAGTAATCATCTTTGGAGAATTCCCAATTTCAAATACGGAGAGAGCTCCGTTCTGATCCGCTGTCATGGGTTCCCACTGCTTTCCAAAGAACAGACCGGGTTTCCTAAACAAAATGGTTTAAGACGATATGGAGAAGAATCTAATAAAAACCGTAGATTCACCTTAGAAATGAATATCGCAATGAATTAGTTTTACCCATCTCGCGCAAACGAAGTCCACAATTTAACAAATTCCTTGGAAAATCGGTAGTCCTCAGAACCTGGTATAATTTCATCTGCAACGACCGGAAGATTAAACAGGAATACCAAATCATCTGAATGAGCAACACCTAAAATATTTCAAAACAGGAATATTTCAAACCCGTTTAACGTCTTACGGCAAAACAACAGTGCGTTCCGATAATTATTAACCATTCCTTTACCAAGATCTTTAATACTGCTTCGATCCAGTCTTCCAGAAAACCACCTCCGAGACGTTCCAATGAGGAAGTCAACAATCCTTGGTAATCCTCCAAGCATCCTGTGCAGAATGTTGCCCAACCCCGAATTCCCTTGATAAGTGAAGTAGTAGGAATATATTGGGCTTGAGGTTGACTGTGACTGGAGATAAACAGCGTCATGCATGCCCCAGTACATTGTACTGTCGGAGTAGAATTCGGAAATTTCCGAAAAAGCTGCCGGCCCACTACGTTTATGAAAGTAAAAATCATGGATTCTAGCCGAAATATTATCCTTGTTGTCATTATCCATATAGTCCAAAATCAATGGCGCAATTGCAGTCCAGTTATTATTGAGTTGATCAAGTTGTTGCGGCTTTTTGAAAAGATCTACAAACAAAGCACCACGTTTACAAGACCGAACCAGGGTTGAATGCTCTGTTCAGGCGCTCACTTACATCCGGCACCAAGAACGCCTTCTCCATTAGTGACACCCACTATCCATGGAACCTGATTTACTATCTTTCCCTTTCGAAGTAATTCTAGTGGAGATTGGGAAATGAATGTTTTATCGTCAGTTACTGCTTCAGCGGTCGGAGGATACACTGACAACGGATCCGGTAAAGGTGCCTTAGTTAAACAGTACAATTATCCCTTAACCGATAAATTAGGTTATTTTTTCTGTTATTTGTCAATCACTTGACTATCATCGTTTACATACCAGATATTCCTTGTGAAATCTTGCAATGGCCTTCGCTGGTACTCTTTTCAGACAGGCCACCATTTTGGTTGTATTCGTGGTGTAGCAACCTACTCCATTCGCCAGTCGAGCAACCTGCATTTTTGGCCTGTCCTGAAACGCCCAAACCTGAAGGGTGCTTCCACTCTGGCTAATTGCGCGATGAAATAATCCTGTAAAGCAACATTATCAACTAGCTAATGGAAATGCATTTTGAAAGCTTATTCCAGGCATCGCTGTAACCAAAGTTACCTGTAGACATTTTGGAGAGCATGTGATAATGAACACTGGACGCACCTTTATACGGGAAAACACATTTTATAATAATAGGAAGTGTGGTTTAAAGCCAGCATTTCATTTTATATACGACGTTTATAACTGTTAGAAAAATACCCGCGCTCTGTCCCATCAAGGTTACCAAGTTAGGATCGCCACCAAAGTACTTTATATTTGCTTGTACCCAACGGAGAGCCATGACTTGATCCTTCAGGCCCATATTTCCACGAATAATGCCATCTTGCGTGTCCAAAAATCCTATTTCAAAAACAATAATTTAATTTAATTAAAGTAGCCACTGTAACAGAGTGATTTGCGCATTAAATTAAATAGTTACCAAAAGATGAAACTCTATAATTCAGAGTTACAAGTACCACATCTTCATCCATGAAATACTTTCCTCGGTATAAATACGAAAACCCAGACATAAATAGCCCACCTGAAATAAGGATGGCATTAGGTTCGACGGATCACTAATGAATATGTAATAGGGTATACAACAACTCAAATTTTAGTTCTCAGGTTCTCTGATCTCACCATAGAAATATACAATCACCGGTTTAAGTTTAGTGATTTCCAGTTCATCTTCTCTCAATGTCTATATTTTTAACCAAGTTGCAGTAATGAGCACTTTCGCTACAAGACAATGACTAAATAGCTTTCTCAATTTGGCAAGAAATTATACCTGATGTGTGTAAACGTTCAAATTGAGACAGTCCTCGGACCCGGATAGAAAATGTGTGAGGAATTCATATTGGAGACAATTTCTACCGTAATTTGTAGCGTCTCGGACGCCTCGCCACTTGTAAGGTGGTTCTGGTGGCTGTCAATCAATTATAGGAAAAGTTTTCATAATAATTGTGTTTACCATTGCTGGAATACTGATGTGCTGCTGTATTAGGTACCTCGAATCTCAGATTTCCCAGCGGTGGTTTCGCAAATGGGATTCCTAGAAATTCAATATAGGTTCTCCCTGTTCTCGAAATGGTTTTTGCCCCACGTAGTCTTCCATAAACTGTATCAACTTCGACATACGGACTAAGAATACTCAAATGTCCAACGAGATAAGCTAATGAACTGTAGAGTAATGTCACGGGCTCAACTGTTGGTCTCATTATTAGACAGATCTGATTCCACTATGTACAGTACTTTAACGTGTTTCAATTTAACTTGCCGAAATACTCAATAATATGTTGTTGTGAAGTTCTTGACCAAACCTATTTTGGTTGCTGTCAATAATGGGTTTTTTCTTTTGTTTTGCGTTCCGTGGCTTGGCCAGTTTCAACTCAATAAACTGAAGTAATAATTTTTTTATCCTTGCGGCATCCCCGAATTGCACTAAAGGGAATTCATTAAACACTATAAACGTTTCGTCAGAGTGCACCTTTTTCACAACACTACGGATACCTACACCAGAAATGTGAAATTCATTTTAGAAATGCAGGAGCATTAAGCGCCATTAATCACGGATTAATGTCTTTCAATGATTATATCAGTCGGATGAATTCGAATTCATATAGGTACAACAGTTGTTTCACTGTATGTAGATTTCACTAGAACCAGACTATAACGGAATCTGTTACCTATGGAATCCCACAAATAATCCTGAGTTATTGTGACAGGTTCCACAGGTCATTTTGTGTTGGTTGGGTATTATGTCGCACTCGTAGTGCAATATTGATACTTTCCATTACCGCGAATGGTGCTTTGTTACAAAAATCACTCCCGCAAAACTAATTCGAGCATTCTTCGCCGCAAAAGTTGATTTGTTATAAATAGCATCGGCGAAAAGCCTTGCACCGTTAAGTCAACTTTAAATATGAATCTGTTCGAAACATAAGCAAAATACGTACTAACTTTACACCAAAAAATTTTTTCCGTAGTTGGGTTTTGCTTAAATCAGGTTTCCGGTTGACCTTTGCTCCAAAGAGTTTTGCGGCAAATTATCTTTGCTCCGGTAAGTTTTGCAGCATTCAGTTTTGCTGTAAAGAACCGTTTGCGGCATAATTTTTTGTTGCGATAATTGACTGCCTCCGAATTGATCTCAACGACTATAGTATTTAAATTCGAAACTGTTGGCTTGATCAAATGGTATAGTAGTTCAAGAATAGCAAAATTTACATAATAAATAATTATAGAACTAGTTAAAATAGAACAACTCAGGCAGAGTTAATGCAAGTGTTCACAGAGGATATTGAACGCAATAGCATGGTTCCAGCAGCTCGTGTTGATCCGATTTTGGACCCAGCTTAATCTTTTGCATTGCATTTGCAAATATTTAAGTCTATTGGTTTGACAAAGACCTCCATTCGCAGACGTCTTTGTCAGAGCCGTATTCTCAAGAAATGGAAGTACCACAACCGTACATAAAATTAATCCAAAGCTTTTGGAAGTTCCAAGACGCGTCACACTTCACGGAGTTGGTTAAATACACTGTCACTGAACTTAGTCACACAATGAATATTTAGCGGCACAATGGTAAGGATTAGGATTAACACGATTTGATGAAAAATTATAACATAAATTTTCTTTTACCCGACCCGCAGTCTGTGGTAGCGAGGATGAGACAACATAACTGAGGAGTAATTATTTAAATCAATAAATTCAAATCTTCTGCACATAAAACCAATTGGTCGTAATGTCGAAGCACATGCACAGTAGAACAAAGACAATTTTTTGCACCTGAGGATTTCTTATAGCTAAACATCAATTACATGTATAATGTTGAATGTACAACAACATTTCCATTCCATCAACCTGTCAGAATACTATTGTTTAATTCAAAGAAGTAAATGCCCTATATGTCGTAGTATGCTAGGTTGTAAATGGGTATAGTATAGTATAGTACGAAAATACAGTGCCTATGCCTAAGGCTTCAGGGAAGCGGTAATTACGTTAGTGAAAAGTTGACGTGCAAAATAAAAATTTCATATCTACGCAACTTCCCGTATGATTGTTGACAGTATACAAAAGACAATGCCTTTATATCTAAATTCAATTAGATTCTTTAAATCTTCGTTATATGGAGTCTTGCAATGAAATAAGGAATACAGTATACATCGGTGGATTTTGATTGTGTTCCTACAGGTATCAGTAATTCTGCCATGCGTCTTTCCTCTGTCCAACTGACTTTTAACTACCTAGGTACTTGTGAAGTTTTCCTTAAATCTGTCTGGTCAGTGTTATTCCAGTGAATGTTCTTCTTGTTTACCATTATGCATATACTAACATACATATACCATTATGCATATTAGTCAGACATATACGTAACTGTGAGTGTACATATTATCATGACTAACACAAGATATCTGAATTTAAGTAAAATTCACTTCGGGATTGGAATGAGGAGCTATGTACATCATCAATCTTAAATATTTGTTCCATCCAACCCCACAGGCAATAATTTGTAAACGTAACAATGGGTGCTTTAATTTAATTCGCTGTTTCATTTCATATGTAAACTCACTCCGGAAATTCCCATGACCGCAGCATATACAGTGGAAATAAGGTGTTACATGTCTAACTCGTTTGTTTAGATGATGACAAAAGTCTTGTACATTCTTTTTGTTTTAATTACGAGAGCAGGAACGCATTATTTAAATGTTAAGTAATTTCAGCCTTTGCACAAATTGGCAAAGCAATTCTAATGTTCTCATTTTCCTAAGGCAATTATGACTAAAACCACCTATTTCATATTTAAGTAGTAATCTCCCATACTATTGAGATTGTGCTACACAGTAATTTAACCGGCTACATAGAGCTTCAGGTGCTATTGTCCTGAAGGCCTGATTGACCCTGACTAAACACTTTGCATTTTATGTAAAACATGCATTATATGATGGATTATGCTGAGCTGTGAGCCCCATTGAAATATGAATAAAAGTAACTACATTAGGATTGGGAACAATTGAAAATTTTGGTAAAACGTATCCCCTCTGGATAAAAGAAACCGACAGCTTTGGTCATAGAACATCTTTTGGTAAAACTGTCAGAACGTTTTGATAATTTGCCAATAATTTGCCATTTCTACGAGTGCTTCTTTCAACTTATTCGGTTTTTAAAATCTCAAGCCTAGTCATACTTAGGAGTTTACTAAACCAAGACGAGGAGCCCTCTTGAAATATGTTGAATGAGTTTAAACTTAAATATATTTTTCTAAATTCATTTTTTAATCCAAATATTGATTTAATTTCATCAGAGAATGGTAGGACACATTGACACATTCATATTATTCGCATATTTCAAATCTGGTGAACGCATTAGGTTCATGTTCATGGTACATGTAAACACGGTAACACTACTGGTAGTATGAGCTCACATTTGCTCAAATAAAAAGCGCGGCGCGGTTTATTGTCTACGGATAGGTCACATGTTCGTAATCATATTTTAATATATCGTTCGTTTTACACACACAGTGCATACTGTGCGTATTGACGGAATAGAAGACGATGCGAAGCTTTCCATAAATTAAATCTATCTAGTATAGTAATCTATACAGCTTAAAAGCTCAACATAATAAAAGTACGCTAATAGTAAAAGAATCATTTGTAAATAAGCGTATAGTCTACATGTACTACACCAAATTTTAAAGTTCTCTGGTGTCTGAACGTCGTCGGGCCTTATCAGATTCATTCAGGTCCAGCGACTCCCAGAAGTCTAATCTGACTTGAAAGGGCTCAGGAATCATCTGAGGAATTTCATCAAGCTGAAGGTACCGAACTCCTTCATCTGGATTTACTTGTTCCCATTTGACGTGCCTTATACTTCCAGGTGATCTGATCAGAAAACGAATCATGATAACACAATTAGGTTTTAAATTAGGTGGGAAACATTTTCCACTAATCATATCGTGTATATAATGTAAACTGGATTACTAACCCTTTCTTAGCAAATGAAGTCCATAGCTTCACCAGTGAATTTGAAAACGCAAAATCCGACGTTCCAGGCATAATTTCTCGGGAAATGAAGGGAATGTTGTAAAATATTGGGAGCTCATCTGTGCATTTAGCATTTAAAAAGTGTTCAAATAGTAGGTATTGGTGTCAGTAAATCGAGTAGTCTATTGCAATTAAGAACTCCTAAATGAGAAATATTTAAGCTTACCTGCGTGACAAACGCCGTAATGTTTCTGTTCACCACGCCTCAAAACATTCGATCGAATCCAGTTCGTTGTAGAAGAAACAACAGCAACTACGGCGTCTAGGGATGCCGGTAACGACCCAGTCATTGAAAACAACAAGTTTGCAAATCCAAACTTCCCTTTATATGAATAGTAATAGGCGTAGACTGGAGCCACTTTGGAGTGCAGCACGGCGGCATCATGGACACCTGAACATGGGAAATTACACAAATAATGAAACACTTTTTAAAATTCAAATACATGCGAATGTAGGGCATAAAATATACCATCAATTTCGTCCAACTTTTACATTCAACAATTTGTAAGAAAAATCAAATTAAAATACATTTCGCATTCGCAGTATCTCATTTTAATAATTCGAAATAACAGTAAATCCCAAATCGAGCTTACTGTAAACACATTGTTCCTTCAACTTCTACGCTTCGTTGAATAAAAGATTATATTGGAATACCAGGGCATTGTATTAAGTCCGTACATTAATAAATTACGGACATTAAAGTAGTTTACGGAAGATATTGAAGTTATATTTTGTTTATATCTATACCTGTTATGTTATAGAATGAGTAATTTTACCTTGAAAAAATTCTCTATCTGAAAACATGTTTACAGTTTCGTCCAAGGTATTCATATTCACTTTTCCTGCATCAAAGTAGTATTCACGAATCCGCTGAGAAATATTGACGCGGTCAGGATGATCGTCGTAATAGAAGACGATGGGTGCTATTCGTTCCCAATTGTCATTCACCATTTTTCGATTCGTCTTGTTCCTGATTGCATCTGTTGTATTATACATTCGAATTATAAATGAAGGTCGATCACGAATAAAGATAGCAAAAAATACTAGAATGTGCTTACTAGCAGCATAGATTAGGCCCTCCTCAGAATTGACTCCGACAATCCATGGAACTGGATTGACCACTTTTCCCTCTTCCATCAACTGCCTGGGATGCTCCGTGAGGAAGGCGGAAGAATCATTCACGGCTTCCACTGTGGGTGTGAAGAGAGCTAGACGATCTCCAATGAACTCGTTCTATAATGATACAATATCAGGAAACATAGGTCAAAAATTGTATTCCAGATAGAGGACGCTTCAGTCATATAATTCCCCGAAAGAGCGATTTCATTAATCGGGAATTTTCCGTTGTTATTGTTTATCGCTCATATTTTAATTCTAAAACAGGTTTTTTTTTGTCTTGGGTTGTGGTTTCAATTCAACCCTCCATGATTCGGGAGTTTAGGTATGTTGTATGTATATTGCAACATATGTTATTGAACTTGTAAAAAACTTACAATTAGTAAATATTCTGGAGTTTAATAACCCCCAGTTCATTTCTGTTTACACATACAGGAACAGGTACATTTATACAGTATTACTAAAACATACCGCGTAATCAGTGTGAGTCCTAACAATGCTTCTTGCACTTCGCGACTTGAGACAAGCCACAAGATCTTTCGACGGTTCGATTGGGCAGTCCAACTGTTTGCCCAGGCGCTGCGCCTGTTCCTTCGGTTTGTCGCTGATGACCCAAGGGTTCAAGGCAGAGCCAGACTGCGAAACCACTCGATGGAATAGTCCTGAGCAGAAATACAAAATAAATACAATGCAAGTTAAATCCATTTCATAATTCGGCTATATATTTGAGCGTTATGAAATCTAACGTACCTTTGGAAAGTGGCGACATCGTGTGTAGGTGAGTACTTGCGGCTCTACAATTAGAGTGAGTAACACGTACTTGAGCTTATTGCTGCAGGATTAAGATTAAAAATGTAGGACTTATAATTAAGAACGTACCCAGCCGATTCTCCGACAATCGTAACTCGAGACCGATCTCCACCGAAGTACCCAATATTGTCTTGAACCCAGTGCAGAGCCATTGTTTGATCTTTCAGTCCCATGTTCTGAGAGATTTTAGAAAAAACGTAGGTATTGTGTTATGAGAATTGATATTTGAAAACCAGAAATTGTGACTCGTATACTTTTCTGAATCAAACTCGTCGGCTTGTTATCACTTACCCCTCGAACTACTTCGTCCCCGGTGTTCAAGAAGCCTGTATTCAATTTTACAATAGATAATACTCTGTTAATCAAATACCTACTTCCCTTAAAACGACAACATTCAAGCTTTGAAATATTGGAAATTCCATCGATTTGTGTAAAACATACCAAATGACGCCAAACGATAATTGAGAGTGACTAGAACGATGTCTTCTGACAAGAAATATTTTGGACGATAGAAATTCGAGCTCCCAGCCATAAATGCGCCACCTGTTAAAAGAAATATAATTAAAGAAAATAAAATGGTGATGAGGTGTTTGAATACGCATCCCACAATATATCTTAAAGTAATAACTGCTGGAAGCAGTCAATAGACTAGCGGAAGATTGGACTTACCATGAATAAATACTATTACTGGCTTTAGTGTTGCCTGCGGTATCTGATCATCTTCAAGAATCTGAAAAAGGGAATGGAGATAAATCATTTACTAATGTATTTTATACAGGCACCTATGTTTGATTTGATTTTGTTTCTAAATTCCAATACAAAAATTAGGTAGGTAGGTACTTAATTTTCTTTTTCGTAAGTGGATAATTTGTCGGTAGGTAACATTTTCGAAGTAAAATATGATTTTTTTAATGAAGCTTCCACAAGCATTAAATGTATGGAATATTTTAGCATGCACTATCACTGATTCAGACTCAGTGTCATGTGTACAAAAGTTATGCCAATGTGTCAATGTTGGGCTGCAATTATTATAATGAAGGTTGATCAGATCAGAAAGTGCAAGGCTCACAATCAGACATTATATGTTATTCTACATATTGTAAATGCATGCACGTATGAAATACATATAAATTTTAGTACTTGTCTAGTGCTTATGATTTATTATTTTTTGAAAATTTTTAATACACCATCAATTGTTCTGTTTTTAGTATTGAAAAATAAATATTGGTTCAAGAGTTAAAATTGTATGGTATGTATAAATCTGGATTTCATTTAGACATTTACAGTTCAAATTTTTAATGAGCGTACGATTTTTTTTTATAAGCGCACCCATTTTCCACCTTAGTTTGAGTTGTAGGTTGCAGCTGAAGACAAAACTATTAAACATTATTCATGAAATAAGTAAATAATCGAATATCGGTTTTTACAGATAATTTGAAAATGCATTGACGATGAAACTCGAACGTACTATTCTAAGCATAAATTGAGAGTTGTAGAATTCGGGATTCATTCGGTTCAGAAATGTTGCAAGTTGGGCGTCAGGCGTCATAAATACCTAAAGATGCTCCTGCTGCTCCCGAGTGGAGGAAGCCAAGTTAGGTTTACGAGGAGCGAAAGTAGTTATTTCGCATACCTCGTATGGGGTATTTGTACCTCTTTTTGTACCTCTCCTGCACGGGGCTTGTAGAGCCTTCAGAGAACCAAAACGCCAGAAGATGCTTGCTTCACGCTATCCATTCCTGCCTCTCTGCCTTCTATACCCTTGTTGGGGATACAGGCTTCCAAACAAAGTTGACATGCTCACCCGATCTGACTGGGTCCGATCTTCCAACCCAGCAGACTTGAGCGGTTTGCCAAACTCAAGGAGTGGTACATGTATCATGAAAGTGACTAGCATGAGCGTTGCATTGTCACGGGTTTGTTGGAGTTACTGAATGAGCGTACGCAAGAATGTGTGAACCTTTTTACTTCGCACAGTCTACGCTCAAATAGTCGAGCAGAAATACTGAACTTTACTCCTTTTGTCCTGGGTTCAGCACCATCACAAGCCATATTATTTTGAAGGTAGCAGTAATGGAAATCGCACAACAGAAATATATTTGTCAAGTCAAATATTCCTGGTTACGAACCAAATTAAAGCTTAGCAAGCAAAATGAATAACTCTTAGTTCTTACTTAGCCGATGTCAGAGTACATCAATGTTATAAATTTAAAAAAAAACTTGAAATATAACCTATCAAAAATTGACCGCGAACGGCGATATGTTTATGTGTAACAACGACAGAGTAATTATGTTTTCTGGTTCTCTATCGAAAACAAGATATATACCTATTAACATTATATAATGTTGAAAAGTTACGGTTTTAGATTTCAAAAACACTTCTTCGCATTTCCGATATAGGGAAATTACGATTTAAAAAAAATTAATTGAATCCGGCTGAGAACCATCCATAAAATGTGATCTGAGATGCTCAAAGAAAAATATGTTTCATAAAAATGAAATGTAGCACAAATTCAGTTTGCAACGTAATTAAGTAGCACCTGACGGGTTAGGAATGTTAATGATTGTAATTATTTACAGGTTGTGTAAAAGCAAGAAATTAGTAAGTGCGAATCAAGTTTCGGGTAGTTCATTTGTAATTTGTAACACGTAGACCACTTTTTTTAAAACTCTGGATTATGGTTTTTTAATCTCACTTTTTATTTAATTTTTCACACATGTAAGAAATTGAATTACAGAATCTACGCGCAGGTAATGATGAATAAATTTTGCTATAACTCAAGATTAGTTTGACATTGCCAATTCCGACAATATAATTAAAACACTATAATAATAAAAGAAGAACAAAGGTGCGTGGTTTCTGGGCAGATGGACGTGTTGGAATTCATAATATTTATTAGGAAAAACCCGGGCATAGGATTTTTCTTAATTTCGGGATAGGTTAGTCAGGTTCCTTGAAATGTACAAGAGATGCTCGATACATTACGACTCGCAACAATGTTCTGTGTTTACAGTCTACAATGAACAATGCAGTGGACAATACGGATTAGATCGTTTGTCCACATAAATTAAATATGAGTATCATGAAATATGGTTGTTTCCAAAATATCTGGTTAGAAAAGAAAGGGTTTCAATGACACGCAGCAAAATCTATTTTTATTTACCATTTCGTTTATTTGATCAACATCAAGAATTACATAATTAAATCAGGTAATTGTAATTACTGCGTAGTATGTAGCCGCTCGGGTACTTCGCAGTAATGCTTAATTGGGATAGTCTCCACTTCTCTGGTTTTGTACAGGATTTTTAGTCAATTAAAAACTCATTTGTTACAAACTAAAAGTCTCAAATGGTTGGGATATAATTCGCTTTTATTATGAAATTATTCCGCAATATCATGTGATGATTAGTCATACGCGCAACTGGAAGATGAAATACTTGTTAGCTTGTGATTATGGAAAAACACCAAATTGGCATTCTCTGGAACCAAAATCATTTTCTTCGTTCTGCTGACGCGCAGTTGCGTCAATAACCATAAACAGATTGTACCTAGGTGCAAGATTAAAGACAATAACCTGTTGTTCTCGGTACATCATTAGTAAGATAAAGTTAGCTATTCAAGACATAGCATTCGATATCCAGGATGCTGTGCCATTTGATTTTAAACCATTTTATTCAAATTTTCACACAGAACCAGATTGGGAGCAATAACAAATTAAGCCTAATGCCTAATGCAGATGCAACATTCGAGAGCGCGTGTTTATGATAACTGCTGTAGATACTAAATCTAACGATGGGAAAGGGAATCCCTAATCACCAATTAAATTCAAAACAGGACAGAAAGGTGCACCTAATTAAGCCTATTTTAACGGCGCACACGACAAATCTAGCAGTTGCAAAATTTGTTTTCTCATTTCAAACCAGCATGATTTATGTAGGTAATATTGTTATTAGGCCATATCAGGTATGCGTGTCGAACAAATCTATGAGGACGATCGTGACGCGTGCGAGGTGTGCTGCATTCAATTTTAAAATGAGATCAGTAAGAATTAAGAATACTATTACTCAGCCGAGTAAGATCAGTTCGCCTGATCGAGAAAGATTTTCTTACCTGATGGGTGAAAACATTTAGATACAGACAATCTTCATCTCCCTGCACCGTTCTGGTAAATCTCTCAAACTGCCAACACCGTGGTCCATGCCGCAGGGCTTCACGGGTCCCGAACCAGCTGTCTGGTGGAACGGGCGGCTGAAATGACGGCAGTAAAGTTGTTAATTACACCTTTTAAGGTTTAACACAATAACCTTGAAATAATTTTAATTATGAGTCATTTTAATCAAGTTTTGACGTATTTAGGCGATGCTACTGTAATACTGAATTTATTCCTAAGTCGTGCTTATCAACTTTTCATCATTTCTTGGTTCATGGGGTTTCGTGTATCAAGGAAGTCGAAAGCCGGTATACCGATAAGAACTAAGAAAACTGGAAAGTAACATCAAATGCCGAGGTGTGCTTCTGTATAACACGATCTAGCTCTGAATCTTGAGAAATCAGATAAAATATACTACCGTGTACTACACAGGTTGTAAATTGTAGGCAAGGCAGGCTTCCGAACGACTTAGCATAATTTACCTTTAGAAAACTCTGATCTGACTCAACCTATTCTCATACTAATATTTAGCAACTGATTTTGCCTGATCCAAATACCAAAAAGAACATACCTTACATAAAATTCAAACTCTTTGTATTTTAATGGCCAAATAGAATATCTCACCGGCACCAAACCGGATCTTATAAGATTAGTTCTCCATTTTCTATTTTATTTCAAGTTACATTCTGTGTATTAACCTTTAAAGTTGCAGAAATTAATGTAAACTATTTCTCGCTTGATTTATTTTGCGGTTTGCAGGCATATAATTTAACGCGGATTATCCGTAAATCGTTAGTATTCGACTATCTTGCCTAAGACTTAAATAATTACGTTTTAACTTTTAACGTTATACAGTTCCATGCTAAACCTGGACCTGAAGCTTTAATATCCTTCTTTCCTTACCTCAAAGCGAAGGTCTCCAATGGGAGGTTGTGCATACGGAATTCCCAAGAACTCCAAGAAAGTTCTGCCATTTCTGGCTGTACTCTTGAATCCTCGTAACTGTCCATAGTTTGTATCAACAACTACACTAGAACCTGGAATCTCCACTAAATTATTAATTGTACCATAAAAGTAGGCCACGGATCCGAGGAGCAAGGCAATGGGCTGAACAGGCCTAGAACGTGCCATGTTTGGTGCAAATATTAACTTGTAAACAAATAGTCAGGAGCAAGTATGTTAAGTGGTATCAATCACGCAAATCAACATCACCAAAATCTCAATCCCAGGTCAAGATAACGAATAAATACTAACGATGAAAGCCTGCACTTGCAATTTCGGGTGACATCACATAACTGATGGTAAACGAAGGGCTCTTGAAATCAAGACCAGTCACTTTACTATTTTGTGATCTTCACACTTTTATTACTTCGTTAGTATTACTGACGCCTGACGGCGATATGACTTGGATTGGTAAACAACCCTTGAGTTAAATAATGTTTCTGCTGCGATGCTTCAGGATCACGATTATATATTCGCTGAGATTATTAAACAGAGATTGGTAAATATTATAACGTGTGGACCAAGTGCAACGATATTGTTGCTGTATCCTATGTTCTACTGCTGCGGTGTCCAACTGATCTGGGGAGTTAACTTCAAGGTAAAATTATTTATTCTGGCACCCCCGTACAATGAAGAAACCTCGCTTATACCTTGCATTACAACCTAGTACTATTCCTCATGATCGTGAATCGTGATTATTGTAGCAGGAGTAGCGGCGTCTGACTTGGATTTGGCTTGGCTTGAGTCCTGCGTAACATTGACTTCAACTTCAAATTGTTGTTCGCCGCATTCTTTGCAAAAAAATAGTTTTTCACATGCATATTTTATAGTACAGTAGGTATAATGATTATTCAGACCAGTATGGATATGTAAGCACTTCACTGGTGTTATTTCCAAAAATTTCTGCATTATTTGTTTACTACTGGTTTGGTGTGAGCAGAAAATTACTATCACTATCACCGTAGCTTCGTGTTAATTTTTGCCACCATTCTGCATAAAATTAACGCAAACCTACAAAAATTACAATGGATTTATGGTCGTTGAGAAAGATTGACTGATATTGTGAGAAGTACATGCCTACATCATAAAATTCATCAGAGAATAAGATGGTTCCTGAAGTAGGTGCGTCTTTTGGCCTGACCAAATTTGCTAATTGTTGCCATTCACGATGTGCATCATAAGTCACATTTTTGAAATTTCATCTTATGACGAACATTACCGCTACCAAGTCCGGTGCACACACAACTCGCCCAATTGTTTTTTACAAATAGGAACCGAACATAGGTACCTGGAAATCACCCGTATCCCAAAGTTGTGCTTTATTCGCGAAATGAAGGCGAGTTTCTTGACTTAAAAATTCGTAGGATTAGATGAATCAAATACTTGGGCGCAAAAGTGTGGCAGCCAGAGTGATCCTGGCGATGTGATGTAATAAAAACTACAAAATTATTATTCTACTAGCATGTGTAGCCATGGGAACCATGGCCCGTCGCGTTGTCGCCTGCAGTTGTTTACAGATGTGAATTCTTCAAAAAATATAAAAAAATTGAATTCCAATTTTGAATTCGTGGTGTGTAATTGTTTGCATGTCAACGTGCC
>JAQFYT010000213.1:0-31448 GCA_034694925.1 Ceratophysella denticulata
CGATCTTAACATTGCTAACCTGCTGCGGCATTGTCAATTTACCCATTAATTAGAAACGCTCCAAGACGGGTGAGAGTCATTTGACATTTTCAGGAGTAAATATTTTGAGCTTAAATTAAAACTAATTACACTATTGAAACGAAAACGAGCGCTAAATTCCGGTTCAGATTCAATAACTATCAATTTCGAATTTGCTTGATTAATGGTACTTAATTGGCGAAAATCCGAAAATCGAATACAATATTATATACGAATCGGTTCGGTTATAACAGAACCAAGATTATGATTATATCCGAACCATAACACATATTTGTATTATTACCTTGTTTGTTATTTGTGGAATTGTAAATGTATGATACGAGAGCTTGAGACAGGTCTTATTGTGTTTATTAAGAGCAGCTAGGAATTGAAGACAGGTTCGCATGTGGGATTCTCTCTGGTAAATCACGAAAGTTAAATACAATAAGTAATACGTCAATATATTCAAAAGCAGTCAGAAGAGAAACGGCAATTACTTTACAACTAACCTGAAATTGAGGTGAATTTGCTTCAAGGCACTGAACAATGATTCTTTTGTAAACAGATATTAGACGTTGTAGTTGTTCTATGGGTGCACTAAAGAACCAGTGAATCACAACGCTGTATAATTGAGCAGTTAAAGATTGTACTCTTTCGGCATAGAATAATGGAAGCATAGTATGATTTCCTGAAATCAAAAATATGTAATTCAATTACAATTACCCATTACCAACGATAATTCTAAATTAACAAAATAGTGCATGTATGGTGTACCTAAGTAAAAAGTGGGTAGCAGAGGCAATAAGACGTAAACCCGAAGTATTTCAACCAGTTTCAGTTGATGAGGAAGTTTAGGAAGTAGTTCTTTGAAGACAATCTGATCTATCAGTTCTCTCAGTCCATTAGCTTTCATGAATTCAAATTTTGAAAAGGCTGCATCGGCCTAAGAAATCAGACAAAACGCAAAGGTAAGGTAAGATTTGGTTAGAAAAAGGATGCTTTCATGGAAATTTCGGCAGAAATTACCCCTGCTAAGTCCACGCCCATATTCTTCCATGTAGACGGTATATGTTGTCCATTCGGAAGTAGGAAGGAGGCATTCCACGAGGCTGGTGAGGCAAATACAACTTCAGCCAAGCTCATGATATCCTGATCAGCGGGTTCCGTGGCGGAACATATCTGAGCCAAGAGCTCAACACTTAACCTAACAATCTGACTCTCTGATTTGTATTCACGATAATCACACACTGTGGGGGAGAAACCGTTCGACTCCTCAGAATTCGGGCTTGAGCAGAGAACGAAGGACTGATCACCTCCACAGTACAAAGAGTTCACAGATTGGTTCAAGGTACTTATCTGTAACACAGATCTTGACATTAAAGCACTTTTCTTAAGAATGATATTATTCCACAGTTGCTGAATTGCACTTACACTCATTGGAGACTCCTTCCGACTAAGCGATCCCGTCAAAGCAAGACCTAATTGACCACTTGACCCGAGACCAAAGGCATAGACTTTGTCATGTTCCGTGAGACAAAGTGTGTGACATCGACCACAGGCTACTTGTACTATCACAGATCCGAATTCTAGAATCTTTCTTGGAAGAATCTCATTGGATATAGAACTGTGACCAAGTTGCCCGTAAAGCCCGTTTCCACACGTAAAGACACCTCCGTCCTGTACCAAATATCAGTACAAAATATCAAAACATGTGAAATACAAAGCTCGTATAAACTCAATTAGGTTTTGGAATTTGTAATCTAACCTGGGTTAAAAATGCGGAATGGTCAACACCAGCCGTAATGTATTTAACCCCGAGTGTTCTCATGGTCGACAACTGAGTGGGCTGACACTTGTCATTCGTATCACTAACTCCTAATTGTCCGTAATTATTTTTACCCCATCCAAAGACAGAACCAGACATACTTAAGGCAAAAGAGTGAAACCCACCTGAAAATATTCAATATTTAAGGAACGATGAATATTTACTTATTGCAGTATCAACTACAAACGACAAATTAAACGATTAATAAGTGTGCAGGCGCAGGCCTGAGCTCACCAGTCGATATTAGAACTAAAGGAAGGCCCAATAGGAGTTCAACTTGACATGGTTTGCTTTGATTCATCCGACCATTGGCAACACTCAGTCCAAGCTGCCCATGACTGTGTAAAATATCAAAAATTAATTAGTAACGTAAGGCACAGTTACAAAGGCATATCCGGATCGGTTTCAGGCTAGTATGTTATTACCTATTTGAGCCACATGTGTACAGTTCGCCGGCATTTGTCAGCATCATAGAGTGAAACTGTCCAGCAGCCACTTGAACGACGGTCTTAAAATCAAAAAAAAAATTAATTATTGAAACTCATTTCAAATACACTTATAAATAAGAAATTGGTCACCTTGTGCGCTAATCCCTTGACCATTCTGGGGAACGGAATAAGTTTGTTCTCGACGGATTCGAGGCCCAGTCCCAGCTGTCCATGTGAATCAGAGCCCCTATCAAAATAAGAAGGAAATTAGTTTACTACTGTGGTGAATAGACAATCGTAGCTGAACGCACATTTCCATGTATTTGTACATACCATGAATAGCATGTTCCCCATTTGTCAACGGCAATGGTATGGGCATACCCGGCACTAACGGCAATTATATGTCGACCATCTAAACCCTCGACTTCTTCAGGTCTTGTTCTGCCTTTATTATGACCCAGCTGACCATGGTCATTCGAACCGCTGTTGAGACAAAAAATTGATATCGAACTTAGAAGACGCCGTGCCTATTTCACTGTTAATTTTCACTGTGTCATAACACAAACGTACCATGTTAGAAGCTTCCCGTTCTCTAAGACGAAAACAGTATGTGACTCTCCACAGGAAACTGAAACCATAGAGGTCAAGTTTAAATTAATGAGTCAATAGGTAAGCGATTAGGTACAGCTGTATATATATTGATTTTGATTTATTGTAATTTGTAATTACTGGACTGAACAGTGATCCCGGAGATTCTACTCGGAAACTTGACCTCTGTTGGTGAACTGAGATGATCCTCTTCGATACCGCCTACACCCAGTTCTCCATTATGAGTATTTCCCCAGCCAAGGGCTCGCATTGTTCGACTGGAATGACCGTCCTCCAGTGGATCCCGTGCCTGTGTTTCTACTGACATATTTTCTTCTGTCATTGCTCGGAGCTCGGAACCCTCAGGCCTTCTCCTTCTACTAGATTCCGTGCCTGAAAGACAGAAGAGAAGAAACAAAAACAAAATTTGATTAAATTATTATGTAAATGCGGGTCACTGTATATACAATATACAACGGAAAGGAAGGAGTGACCCAATACAAGAGCCACGTAATTTATTATTAATAGCTCACAGCCAAACGCCGGCACGAAGTCAAGAAAAGAAAGTCATCGTTCGTCGTTGCATTATTACATATTTCTCTTTCGTATTCGTTTCGTATTGTCGGATTAAAAGAGAACAGGTTTAAATAAAATAATAATAATCAATAACTACTCTGTTATGATATGGATAGACTCACGTTACACAAAAAATGAAAATGTCAATTCCAGAAATAAACTGAATGTAAAACGCATCTATCATGCATACTGACAACCGAATACTTCCCTACAAAACAGTGCACGATGATATAAGTACTTAATAGTTGTTTCTAGTGGCTTCTCGAGTTTCAGTTCTATTTCTCATAGAGATAACAATCTGGATTTTCCTCTATTGTCCATGGCATTATCATCGCACATGCTGTGTATCAATGCATATGCTACTGCTACTAAGGTCCGGATATAATCTTGGCCTTGTTATAACCAAACACCAAACCGGTTCGTATATAATATTGAATCCGGTTTTTGCCAATTAAACACCAGTAGTCAAGCTAATCAGAATTCGTTAAATATTGAATCTGGACGAGATTTTAGCGCTGTTTCTAATGTGTAAGTACTCGGTAACATTGCTTTACCTGCTGCAGGAATGTCAAATTACCCATTATTAATTAGAAACGCTCCAAGACCCGCCAGAGTCATTTGACATTTCCAGAAAGAAAAAATAGTCTGAGCTTAAAACTAATTAGGTACACCATTGGAAAGAGCGATAAATCCCGGTTCATACCCGATAGTTCGCAATTTCGAATTTGCTTGATTAATGGTATTTAATTAAACGGCAAAATCCGTATACAATATTATATAAGGACCGTCTCGGTTATAACAGAGCTAAGATTATATCTGAACCGTCACACATACACATGTACCTATAGGTCTAAAGCATGATTCAAGCATTTGTATCTTTAAACACTTTAAAAACTTATGCATTAACGTTTGCACTGAGATAATGTTAGGTAATTGTGCAACAGTTATTCAAGTTCGATCAACACTTTCAGAATAATCGATTTAGGTAACTCCGAGATGATGACTAATGCGGATCCAATTAAACACAAACGCAAATATTTCTAAGAGTCCAGATCTGCACTTGGCAGTTCAAAAACGATACTAATAATCCTTCGTGGTTGATTCGTGGGTTTGTGGAGTCGGTATCATCGGTAGAGAATTGAGAATTCATATCCTAGTCCTAGTTCAACAGTAATAGTAATTGGACACATCACATGTTGTGCTATAATTGCTCAAGGTCACGGTCAATCTACTGGGCATTAACGTCCTGGTAGGAGCTAATAGTAATTGCATTACAGATTACAGATTACAGCTTAAATCCCGTAAATTACTGGATTTCAAGCGTCTTGTTCAACCCCCACTCCCGCTAAACTCCCATAAGAAATGAGTTTGCGCCACGGCTTATTTCGTCGTTAATATTAATCACAGAGACCTGGAATTTTTTGCAATATCTTCCTAAGGAACCGGGCTACATTCAAGTGTATTTAATAATTTGGTTATTTGACCCCTAATAAATGCTATGATCTTTTAAAGTTGAACCCCAACTTGAGAGTCAACTTTAAAACATCATAACTTCTGTATTATGGGTCAAATAACTAAAATAAAAACCAACTAACACGCCGACTCGCGCTCCACCAAACGCCCTAGATTCACGAAGGCACAGAGCTTCCTCCGGCTTAATTGTACTAGGAACTACTACTGTGGGCGAGTGCTTGCTTACGGTTGACAACATTACGCGACAACGCGACGGGCCATGGTTGCGATGGCTTCTTTTGCTATTGGGAATTAACGTGTCAAAAGCAACTACTGGTACTGTTGACAGAGATTATGAAGCTTTCTTATGCCAACAAACTTTAAATTTTCAAATTCGAATATTCATATTTCAACAAATCACAGCACAAATAAAACAGGACGCCGCACCGCCCTGGCACTTTTCTCGATCGTAATACATGCTGTGCATGCAATAACATGTAGATTTAATTGCTTCTGTGCGTCATTCGTGTTTGTAAAATTACCTAGGTATTTACTTTTTCTTTACACTCACCTCACGTATCTGGTGCTTGCATTGTTTATCTACATCCGTAACAGTTTATTCCATGTTTAATGCTGTATTTAAGGAGATCGTTCACAAAATAGACGTAGGTAACTGTATTTCCGCGTACGATGCGTGCACCAACTATTTGTCTTGTCAGCCGAAATATATTTTTATCCAGGAGATATTCTAAATTCATACATTTTGCCTATTTTGGTAACGCTTCGCATAAGCTTATAGAATTGAATATTCAGTAGGTATCCAATTGTTTGTTAGTCTAAGACGCACTGAAACAACAATTCTCTACCCAATCTCTACAAGAAGATATATCTTAATTTAAGAACAAAAAGGTTTACCCTTCCCAATACAAAAGTCGGCAAAACGAATCACTTCATCTCGAAGTCTAGCCGAATCATTTAAACTTCTATAAATCCCCCACTTTGGACGTACACAGGTTGCATTTTTTCTCCACATATCAATTAAAGTATTGGAATAATTCAACATTGTATTATTCCTGGCGAGATCTTTCAGACTTAAAGAATATTCACCAGTATGGTTATAGTTTAGCTTTCCTGTGGCATGGAGCCATTTTCCAAGCAGTGGAGCCAAGGGAATCGTTACCAGCTTCATTTTGACGCCGTTTGAATCCACGTGAAGTACTTCAAAGACGTTACCACGGGCCCTGTGTCGTGGACCCATTGACACAATTGGTAGCCGGTGATCTCCGCCAGTTGGTTTGACTTGGTGGATACTTGTGAATCCCAGGCTAGGTTGGAATCCAGCATCGAGCTAATGGTTGGATAAAAACACTTTATTCCCGCTGAATTCGTAATATTAGCTTATGGACACCACGTATTGACTGGTTTCCTGTTTAATTTTCGGTATTAATATATGGTCAGATGTTCCTGCTATTCATCGTTTGAAAATCCGAAATATATTTCTTTTTACGATATTTTCCGGGCCGGGCTATTAAACAATTCTGACCGAATAATTAATTAGCCAAGCCAAGAAACCAGGCGCATTGTTAATTTTGAGTCCATAAGCTAAAAAATTCAAATTTGGTGCAAAATTTTGAGCTTAGTAATTGAACCTTAAAGCTCCAAGAGAGGGACACCGTATCACCTTCGTAGCCATTGAGATTATGCTTTGACAGCGCGGTCTTGATCTCAACTCGCTGACGATCAAACTTCTTACACCGGTCGTTGTCCTGGGTCAAATGGATGGAGAATAGAAATACTTGTTTTCTCAAGTCGGTGTCATTGACCTGTGAAATGTGTCGAATGGGGTGGCTACAGTCTGGCACTTCGTAGCCGGCACCGCCTAGTACTTCCTTGATGAGGCTGTACGTGTCCGTTACGCCGTTGGCCCGGAGATATGTCTGGCAGTGGGCTAAACGAACGGTCACGAGCAGAAATATTAAATTTGTCATCGTTCGAACTAAAGGTCTAGATGAACACTGACCCACGCTTCAAGTAGATATGCGAAGTACAAAAAGTAGTTATGGTTTGCGTACGCGTTTGCAGAGTAATATTCAGTCATAAACTGAACTTTTAAATGCAGTACCTAAATAAAGCGTTTCTAATTCATTTACCCGTAGTTGAGGTAAGTTGTTTTCGAATTTTTGGATTTTCCTCAGTATTAGCGTCATTACCCTGAGATTAGATTATGACATGCTTCAACAGGATATCATTTGCTGCGGTTATTGAATAAAATATTCAATTTTCCTTACAGTTCTTCAATAAATAAAACAGTTATTTAAAATATAAATAGCTATGCAAAGCTGGGTATCAATATCACTTTCTTCCTGCTTTTGAATTGGGTACACATCAGGAACTGTAATATTCCATATCTCAGATTCCTCGCATTTTTTCCGGTTTTTGCATTTTAAGGAAAAACCCGAAAATGTGTAAATCAGACGCATCCTTAAGGAAATGTTATTCAAAATTCAAGAATTTTGGAAATGGATTTGTCTCATTCTGTAATACATATTCTAATAGTTCAGTCGTATAGCTATTATTTCCAGAGAATTTACATATACCATGAATACCTAGATGCATTATATTGTATCAACAAACCAAATACTAAACTCTCCCTAATTAACAATAATCTGTAATTCACTATGTCAACAATTGCCAGAATCTTTATTGAGTTTGCAGTATGGATTTCAAGCGTTACCGTTACTGCTCAAGTTTCTTTGAATGCTCTTGGTTTTGATACAAAGAATCCGATCTTATACGGGCTACCAAAGGGAAATCACCGAAGTCATTTTGGCTGGAGTGTCACGTTGCTTCACAAAAAATCTGGTGCATATGGAAATGCATTTTGGTAAGTTTCATGTATATTGGTCAAACTAGACTTGCTTTGTAGTTTTTAAATAAAATATTTAGTCAACATTGCTCTCTCATTAATTGCAAATATTTGTTGCATCACTGTCAGGTTATTTGTTGGAGATCCACTGGGAAATTCGACCGATGAGTCATACTCAGAGGTTAAAGAACCAGGGGTCGTTTGGCGGTGCAGTATTGTCATCAATTCCACTGGAAGTACTCCAGACTGTCGTATTATGAACATAGACCCTATTGACGGTAAGCAAGAGTTTTCTCACATTGTTAAATACACGAATTTAGTGCAATTTTGGTTGTTTTGTCACTTTTTAACAATTCCGTCATTACTCTAATGTTGAAATAATATTTCGACTTGTCTCCGCTCAGGCATCTGCTCAACTGGAAAATATAATGAAAAACTATGTAAAGGTATCAAACCTGTATACGAGTATCACGACGGTAATTGGGTGGGTGGAACTTTGTTGAGTAACCACAACCGATTCGTTACCTGTGCCCATCGGTGGTACCGCGGAAAAGTCACTGTGGGTGAACCACCCATGCAGGGATACCCGCTCATGAACGGTCTCTGCTACTGGTTTAACAAGGACACCATGTACTCTAATTGGAGTGAACCCACGAGCTTCCTTAATATCAGCAAACCAAATTACGGTGAAACTCATCGCTTGATACCATATTTCGGAAACGGTAAGCCTATTGATTTAATAGGTGTCCGATTATTGTTTACGGAAAAGTTTCAAACAAAATTTTAGAACCGCTGGAAGGTCAATACATCAGTAATTCTATAACTCCTGGTGATGATGACCCGGAACTGGCCTTTGCCGAAGCCGGATTTTCCGTTCATCTCACGGAATTAGCCAACGGGCAACAAGAACTTCTGATTGGTGCTCCAGGAGGGCGACTCTTTTCAGGTATTTCTAGCTAATGAAGTAAATATTGAATGGTGATCTCGGGAGTTGGACATTGGTTGCTGATTACAATAATTTGTCATATCCTGTGCGCCATACTTTCATGGTTCAAAGTTTGTGTTATTAAGTTGCATTAACTCTTCGAGTGGTTATTTATAACTGTTTTACGTAGGAGTTGTAACACGGTACAGAGAGGACAGAATTACTAGCAGGGAAAGGCCTCGCTTTTCGACCGTTCGTCTAGCTGCGAGATACAATACCTATTTCGGTAAGAAACCCGACCAGTATTTCGTGATAAAATAATCTGTTCATATAATTGTTTCGCTTTTTAGGATATGCTGTCACTTCGGGTCAATATTACAACAAAGGAGAAGTATGGTACGCCGGTGGGTCACCAAGAGCGAATATGCTTGAAGGTCGTGTAGATCTATTCCAGTTCCATGATACTACTACAAGGGTTGGCTTCGGTTGGGAAACTAAATCTGCAAAACTAGTAATTGAGATTAAGCACCCCGTCAGGCAGTTAGGTTCATATTTCGGATCCGTGCTCGTGTCTGCAAATGTGAATAATGACAGTTTAGGTTTGGATGAATTGTTTGTTGGGGCACCGTTTCAGAATACTGACCCCTCTCCAGGACATAGTGCTGGAGATCATGGAGCAGTGTTCGTATTTTATAAACCCTACTCAAGTTCGGTGAGCTACGTTTTAAGTTATCAATGTACTGATATTTATATACTGCAAGAGTTGGGTAATTACTCCAAAACTTAAGAATGTAGTGCAATCTCTTGTGTTAGAGCGACCTTGTTCATTGCATTTTGACGGGTTCCAGTTCACCTGGATCCAGATTTGGGTCTTCCATTGCTAGTATAGGCGACATCAACGAAGATGAATTTAACGGTGATTCAAAAACGTTCACAATAAACATAATTATGTCCATATACTCGTATTTCTAAGGCACTGATATAACTTTGACAGACATTGCCGTTGGTGCCCCGTATGAAGGTTCTAATTCTGGAGGCGCTGTGTATATCTTTTACGGAAAAGAGGATATAGGCAATGACTGGAAGTACGGTTTGAAAATCAGTAGTGCCGATTTTGATCTTCCGGTCGGTTTACGTGGTTTTGGCTGTTCGTTTTCAAATGCAATTGATATTGATGACAATGGAACGCCGGGTTAGGCATTTCCTATTGCTAACATAAACCATAGCAATGATTTTGTTAGAATTTCCTGATAACTTGTTTGTTTTACATTTCAGACTTAGCTATTGGTTCCTATTTGTCAAAATCAATTTTAATTTTTCGAACACGGCCAAGGCTGCACATTAAACCATCTTTAAATTTCTACTCAAACTCAAGTTCCGGAAAACAGATTTTCAGTGTTGAGAGCAACGTGAGTACATTTGCAGTCGAGATCTGCGTGGGTCTCTATGGAAAGTACTTGCCAGCTCATCTCGGTAAAGCAACAAAGCACTGCTGATCTGGTAATGCTAATCGTTCGGTTTATCTTTAGATAATTACGTGCATAATAATTTGCACTCTTTCATGTACCAGAAATTCAAATCACATTGAAAATAGACGAGCGTCACAATCGATTTATTTTTCGAAACGAGTCAAAAGCAAATACAAGCACCATAACTGTTCCAGAAGTTATCTCAACCGATATGACTACGTGTTCAAAAGTAGATGTTGAACTGATTTCAAAGGTATATTACTACACAATGGTGGATCAAAAGTAATGAGAATTTGAGATTCGTGATTGTTATGAGAGAAATAGTTATGTAGCATAGTTTTTTTACCGTTTTTCAATCTAGTAATCCATAAGCCCAACACATGTTTTTCATTTTGATTTAATCGATTCTGCGCTATTTTTAAAGATGATTCTGGCTTTCTTAGCATCTGCTAAAATTCTAACCATCCACTGACTTTCCTCATACCCGGATGCTTCGTCAATTTGGAATGAACACAGTTTTTTTATGTCCATCTCGTCGGCTATTACCCAAATTTTTAACCTTTGATTGCTGTCCACCCACAAACTTTCTATTGACTGGTTATGCCGTCCAGAGTTGTCTTCAAGGCTGTTGTGCCGGCGTGTACCTACTTTAAACGAATCATCAGATAAACTTTCCAGGAGGGCAAAGGCTTTTTCTTTTGCATTCCAATTTTGCAGTAAACCTTTCATTCAGATGCTCAGTGAAACGGTATCGTAGGTTCAGGTCTTAGTGTACACTTATCGCGAATCTCAATTTCCCAGTACAATCTATCATGTTATTTTTTAACATTACCTATTTATAACACTCCTCTGAAACAATGAAAGTTATATCTATAGAAATTTAAATGTTTTATGTACATACAATAGGATCGCGATATAGGTGATAAAGCTGACGTTCCACCAATAGCGTTCCAACTCTCTGCTGAATACAAGGGTGCTACTTTAAAAGAATTGGGAGCTACTATTTATGAAATAAATGGAAATGGACCTGTCAAATCACCAACCAGTAACGGTATGTATTTTAAGAAAAAGCTGATTATTTTTGAAGATATTCACGTACACATAATTGGTTTATAGATGCTGATCACTTTTGCATTTCGTGTCCATTTCCCATGACTGAGTCCATTTCTCAGTTACTTCCAATTGCTTCGGACTGCAAAGACGTTAATCGTTGCCAGCCTGACATCGTCATAACTGCTTGGTTCGAGCGGATTGAAGGCGGCAAAAACGTCACAAAGTATTTAATGAATACAAAGTATCCATTAATTATTAAGGAGAAAATTGTTTCTAATAATAAATGTTGTACTGTTATACGTTTAAACCAGAGTTGTGTTGAATTGGAATCAAAAATTCAAGCTCTGTATTTCCCTGTTGAATCGTGGAGAACCTGCATTTTTGCCGGAAGTTTCAGTCAACTTTATTAGCCAAAGTAATCAAGTACCGGTACTTGACTCCCCGTTATGTAAATCTCAAGTTGGAAGGAAGGAAATGTACATTTGTAGCCTTGAAAAACACATCAAACGGAATGAGGTTAGCACCCAGAATTTATTATGAATTAGGTATGCCAAAAGCTCGACGCTATGAAAAATCAGAACATGCTAATTGTTGATTGATTATAAATTATAATGGAATCATTATGAACATCTGCCTTGCGGGAGCTTGGGCCTAGACTTACTGCCTAGACGTGTGTATACTACCGTAGAAAAATATATGCTTCCATTGGCTTCTAATGGAAGAATCTACATGAATCTTGCATCTCTATTTGAGTTAATATGGATCTTTGAGACTACTACCGTTCACTTTTAAATAAAGGTATCGAGAATGGGCTGATAGAAAGTGAGATTTACACTTCTTTTTCATGACGTCACAATGAAATCCGATTTGGAATTTGAACAGAATTTCCATAAATTTTGCTGTTAAGCAAATCACAAAAAAGCAGGGGTACCTTGAAGATTAGTTTGTTTGGCCCCCGCGCGTAGTAGGGTAGTTGCACTAGTCGATTTTTAGCCTACAGGACTGGAACTGTCTTTCGGGACGGTTTGTTGACATTTCTCCTACCGGATTTAGGCTGACAACAATAAAAAATTGAGTTCATGAATGGGCTGAACTTCAAAGTAGTAAGTCCGACCAAATTCATTTACAAATTCCTATTATTGTCAATGTCCTTGCGGTTTGCGATTATGTGCGATCGCACGTGTTTATATATTATCAGCATCTATTATGGTTTTGTGTATAGCTATCGAAATGTACTCCTCCGCATCAACGCCTTACGATGAATTGAGATCATGAATTAACACTGAACATCATCAACTGACGAGATTTAGCGTTCAACCGGTGCATTGTTTTATAGATCTATTATTCCGATTTCCAAAATGGTATTAAACTTCAAAATTGGTTGGCAAATAACGAAGCTGTATCCTTTTTAGTAGCTTGCTCGTGGCGCAAACACAGATTCGAATAATTCTAGCCGTCTAGCGTATTATTGTTTTCGTCGGGTTCATTGACCAAGCCGTCGAATTTTCAATTCTTGTTGCTACCCAGCGTTGAAGATCAAAAAATGTCAACAAATCGTCCCGTACGTCAGTTCCAATGAAAATGGCTAGTGGAACTACCCTACTACGCGCAGGGCACAAACAATTAACTCAAATTACCCTGCAAAAAGGTTAATTTTAAGCAAGAAAACTTCTGTTTTGAAAAACGGGCCTTTCGGGTCATTTAAAATATATGTATGGAATGAGAGATGGGGAGCAAGACTAGCGCTACAGTGGTCGTGTTATACCTAGGCAATCAGATTATTCTTGATGTTCAACTGAGCATTTAATACCTGAAATGCTGATTTTTGCCAAGCAGCTATTCAAAAAGTATTCATTTGAACTTTTTTAAATACAATAGTAAATCAATAATCTACAGAAACTGCAGTTTTTACCGATTCAGGCAATAATTTGATTACCACAACCAGATATGCAGTAAGGTTTTCATATTTAGTATGTATAGGATAATAGAAGTATTGAGTGGTCTAATTAAATTGACAAAAACCTAATCAGTAGTGTCTATTTTCTATGGTAGAAAGGGTAGGTACCTATGTAAAAATATATAGATTTTCTACGTGCTTTTATCTTTAACTCATCTTCCACAGGATCGGTTATTGGAAATCCCGTTCAGTTTGACAGGGATTTATATGAATCAGGAGAGTGAGCTCTATGACGTTCATTTGACCGCTGGTAGTAAAATGGATGAAATCAAAATTACATTTAACATTACCCTGAACGTGGTATCTGATTCATGGGCTCAACTAAATGGCTCGACTACTTCTCCATTAAGTATCGTCCCGGCTGGTAATCTATTTTATCAGGATTACACGGTAATTTTGTTGGATTTTTTATGCCTTTACCGATGCTAAATCTACGCTAAATCTTGGTGGTTAACATTAAAATGAGTTTAAATATCTCCATGTAGGTCATATTTAATGGTCATAGCCCCGTATCCACGTTAGCGTTCAAATTCACGTTTCCAATCACAAGTGAAGATGTTGCCGGGATTAGGTTATTAGTTGAAAAGCCTGAGGTAATGGATTCAATGAAAAAGTAAATATCGATTCGCAACGTGTAAAACTTGAATCGTGTGAACCTTGTTTTACACGTAGGGTAAATTGGAGTGTGAAACTGGACCGTTTTCTGAATTCAGCAAAATTAACACTGAAATTGATTCAAATGAAAGAAAATCGACTTTAACATACGCTGATGAAATTGGTGTTTCACAAAATCGACGCCGCCGAGAAATCGTGGAAGAAGATGCAGAGCTACGTCAGTCCAGAGGAATTACGCCGAATGAAAAGTTTACATTTATATGGACTTGCACAGAGCTCGGGATTCAATGCGTCGAAGTTCATTGCCTACTTCGTCATGTTCATCCCGGCAATGAGTCTATTCGATTTCAAATGAAATTGGATGCAAATATAACTTGTAAGGCATTAAATATTGTTGATTAATTAAATGTAGGTAACGAAATTTAATTCTGTATTTTTACATTTAAATAGACGAACAAATCAAAGTAAAGAATCTGCTCCTGCTCGAAAGCTCTGGTGATGTGAAACTATTCGTAGAGAATTTTTGGTCGAATAACGATGCAACCATTGTCAAAGGATTTTCACAAACGCTGCTGAAACTCGATACAATTCTTATATCTCCGGGAACACCCCTTATGGTTTATATTGGTTCAGGAATTGGTGGATTTATTCTTTTAATTCTGATTATTGTTTGCCTCCACAGGGTAAGGAGACTACTAAAACTCTCTTCGTCATCAATATTAAAAAACAAAACGACGTATGACATTGTTTTTAATTCCCGTGTAATTTACTACAGGCCGGATTTTTCAAACGCTCCACGAAACAACAATTGGAAGAATTGAAGGCCCAAACCGAGGTTAGTTATTCTTGTACCTATTGTAGTTTTTCTAGATTAAGTATTTGGATAGATTCCTATGATAACGATATATATTCTACAGTATTGGATTTTTAGAACAACCTGGGCTACTGGTAGAATAATTACGCGGTAAACCTAAGCCATGCCGTATGCTAAATAGTCAACGCTAAAAGCAACCTTTGTGTATCTGTATTCTAGATTCAACGTCTTCAGAGTGCTGCAACTGTAGCGTCTCAAAGAAATTCCCTAATCGAAAATATTGAACTTGATGTTTGCACCTAAAAGGTGGAAATTTTTCCTACTTGATGAAGCTTTAAACACATATAAGTACACTTAAACTGTTTCTGATAATATTACTTGCATTTTGCACGTGATTAGGATGCACTAAAGAATTTAAATTGAATAATATGAAATCAGAAATAATTAAGCAAGTATAAACCTTGACCTAGTCCAGTGATTTCCAGGAATCTGGCTCCACGTGAAGCAGTGAAGTAGTCATTAAGTGGCATGACATTGACATTTCGGATGTGAGCTAAACTGGTAATGGTAAATTCAAATTATCCGTAACATCCCAGATATTATTTTCGTAATAAAACGACGGGATATGACAGCTTCCTGAAGTTTATCCTCATGTCTCTCATTATAATTCCAGTTGGCTTCCACAGGAAATGTCGCTAATAAGTTATTTTACCTGCTACAACGCTCAGCATGAAATTAGGGAGCTAAACTTGGACCCGAAAATACATATGAATAATTTATATACTAATTTCTGGTGATCTTCCTTGTTGCTGTTGCTTTTATATACTTCAAATTACCTCATTCAGTTAATTACGCGCCATCAACATTTACGTATTTCTACGGAAGCCAGAATGCGTCAACCGTATTAAGTCAAGACTTTACTTGGTCCGATGCTGACTCAACTTGATACGCAAACTGTATAGTTATAGTACTATATACTAAAACGGCGTTGGATTTTCATCTACATATACCAACGGTACTCAGTGTGAGTTATTTGTAGTTTTCCTGTAGTATAATATCTACCAATAAAGCAACAACAATTAGCTCAGATCAAGATTTCCTTTTTGCTTCGATTCAAACTATGTAGCTAATTCTTCCAGTCCACAACAAGCATTGTACTATTTCTACCCGTCTAATTATACACCGTGTCTTTAATATTTGAATTCGTGCTATTTTCTGTTGTTAACCTGATAATCATAGCTACTCAGTCATTGCTGCATAATCAGCTAGCATGAAGCATAATTCATAATACTTGACTAATGCAGTCTGACATGAACTGCGTACACGGTAAATACATTTGCGTTTGAAACAGGGTTTAGGGAAGTGATCAATAGACACAATTAAGGTAATCCGTTAAGCCGTATTCGTACATAATATCAATATATTTAATAGGTACGCCGAATGAGAAAATCATATCATATTGGTACTATAGTTCTCACACACACGAACAGAAAAAACACGAAATTCAACATTCAATCATTTTCTGATATACATAAATACATTTTATATATATTTGATAAGAGTAAATTATAAGTTGACGTTTGTCATGTTATATTGGCTTGCATGATTAACCATTTATGTTTATAAATTTTCTGTCTGTGCTATTCTTGTAAGAAATCATTGAGTCACTTGAATTAAATCTATTATTAATAGATTGCACGGGTATTTATAGGTTATTCTAATATTTAAGGTCGTTTTGTTCTAATCTTAAACAGTCGAACACGTGCAGTCGGCAATTGCTCGCATTTATTTTGTGGCTGAACTAGAAGTTAACAATTTGTCTACGAAAATGAAGTGCTTTTCAAATACTAATACAAGTTCCTAATCTGTGCTTGTTAATTGACTAGGACAGGAACTTCAATAGTTCGTTTGATTTTTAAAACTCAAAAGAACTTTCAGACATGTGACTATATGTTAATTTATTATTATAACTACAAAAGTGGAAGGCATTGAGCTAAAGCTAAATTGTGCATTTGCAAGTTCAATTATGGAAGAACTAGGTTAATGTCATTCTGCATTCTAACAGATCAGTATGCACAAGGTTATGGAAATTCAATAAGTACCTTTCACGTGCCTGTGCTTGGACAGAAGCTGCAACACTATGCTATAGCAGTGCGAATGCACTGACAAAACACAGAGTAACAGAATTAGCCTCAAAACTAGTACCTAGTTTGCTGTAAGCAGGAATACTAGTATAGTACTAAATACTCTCTATAATTATAGAGAGATCTTCTATGGGCTTTCAATGGTTTGACTCAAAAAGTCAAAACTGACATATTTTGATTTGACTTATAAGTCAAACATTTTTGTGAGCTAAGTAGTGACTTAAAAGTAAAACAAAAAGATCACTCTCAGGAGACTTATAATTAAAACCAATCGAAACCTCTCATTGCAAAACCTGATTGATTTTAGTCAAAATGTTGACGAGACTATCTGAATTAATGGTATAGCTTTGGACATCCCTTGTCCAGCCTTATCACAAAGCTATACATCGAAAAATTTATTGACACGAAACTTTAGTCACATTATCACGCAAATTGACATTATACATGACCGTGGCTACAAATCGGTATATTAAACTTTAGCAGTGCTCAAACAATAAGCAATAGAATCATATTATAATTCAATACTTGGTAAATATAAAAAGCTATGACTGTCAAAGCTAAAGCTATTAATATCGACCTTCTTTTGTATGTACAACGAAATTTATTCAGGGTCAACAATTCCTTGACTCTACCTACGTAGATTCTGGGTTATTTTTTATTATTTCTTTAGTAAAGTCTGATCAGTTGTGGGTACCAGCTGTTTTGCAAGAGTATGGAATTTTTACATGCTAACTTTAGTAGTATTTAAAATCTCCGTAAAAACTAGTACGTTTCACTCAACGGATTTCCTTTAAACGTGGTGTTCTTATATTCTAGAAACAATTTGACGAGCATTTCAAAATTTTGTTTGTGTAACAGGTTTATACGCAAAATTAATTTCAACCGATAGTTCTACTCAATACATTTTATTGCTAAATTCAGTGCGTAGTTAGGCGATACAATGCCAAAGACCGATTTTTAGTACATTTTAAGTTAGGTTAAGTTAGGTATTCTCAGAAAAAGTTTAAAAAGGGAGATTTTAAGACGCATCAACTCTTCAGTTCCAATTTGCGCCGTAAGGCGTTGATGAACTACGTGCGAACCGAATTCTGTGCCCAAATCGTGTATTTGTTACGACGGAAACTCGTTCACCACGCTTTTATTAATAAAAACGACAGGAACGTGAACCACTTTTCCAGTTCGAATGGTATAGATAGATAATCCTGTTGTGTTAGGTTAATGTGACAGAGACAAGCGAACTTGTTACCAGTACAATACTTAGACACGAGGCAATAACGAGATTTTTGGGTACATGGCTCTCTTGTTATGAGTACCACGACTCTCCTACGATTTGGCGTATCCCCTGAAAACAGTGTTACGACTAGATGAATTTCATCAAAATGCCTCGTGTCTATGTCTATATAGCAACAAAGCTCACTTTTTGCGACAAAACTATTGAAACATCAACTCAAACGCTCATTACAACATCTATCGCACTGGTCGCGCGTGCTATGTCCGTTTTAATATTTCGCGCAACTGTTACTCGTATCGACTAAAAAACAAGCACCATTGCGGGCAACCGACTTGCCTGTCTATGTAGTTTACTGGTAACAAGTTCGCATGTCTCTGGGTTTATGTTCGAAATTTGGAAATTATTGGTTGAAATAATTATAGAAATGTATCCTAAAAATTGTCATTTCCGGTTCCCGCCGGTCTTAATCCTTTCAACCCGTTTCGAGCTCCAGTCGTAACATAAACTGGATGGACTGTAAAAAAAACCTTTCTATGATTTTTATCGCACTTCTAAAGTGCGGTCTGGAAGAGATCAATAGTAGAAATTAAAAAAACAGAGATTAACCGAGTAGACATTTTCGTGTTATATAAAATTGTTTTATGATGATTTACTAGTTCATAGGTGAAAGTGGTGACTTTTCAAGAGATTTTAATGTTAATAGAATTTACCTCAATAGGACCTAAAGTATTACAGCAGTTGAATAATACCCATCACAACAGAATGCATTATTATTATATTACTCATCTGACATGAGTGCGTATGCTCCCTATTGTTCTTGACTGTATTAATGGATTTTTTGTGCCTTATGGTACGAATAGTCAAGTTTGGGGGATTAGATCTAAGATCAGCGACTCCTCATACACCAGTTCTGATGTACCTGCGAGCTTGACAGATCCTAATTTGACAAACAGTTGACTCCTGTCAGTTAACCTGAATACAAGTGTAGTACAAGCTTGTTTGGGACTTGAGTTAATTAACTTAATCTCCACTATGGTTTACTGTAACAGAGAAACATTGTGAAAGTATTCTTAAGTAGAATTTAATGGACTATTGAAATAAAACTAGCGGACAAAATATCTTGGATTTTGTAACTCTTACCGATTACGACTTAATTATATTAACTTAACCCATTATTGCATTGTAATAATTGATGTCCAAAATTCAATAAACTCGTAAATCGTGTACAGTAGTATTCAGCACAAAACTTGCTAAGTTGACATCGAATTCAAAATATTGGATTGAATTATTTTTTGTCAGATCCGTATTACGTACTAAATCGTCGCAAATTTGAATGGAAAATTACTTTCAAGTATAAATATCTCAACAGTAACAATACTATACACAGTTTGTTTACTGTGGAACTAAATTACCTGAATTAACTTCAGAGAGTGACCGTGAAGCATCCGGAATCCATTCAAAATGAAAACGCAGTCCTACAACATGGGCCAGAATGTAAGTTCTGTAAAATTTATTTATTTATTCCTATACTTAACAATACCTAAAGTATATGCTGGCGCGTCATGTTTACAACCGGATACTATTCATAAGCAAAATCCTACAGCTTAGTTCCAACTGCTAATATAATTAGGGAGAGTGTGTAACTGAAAATATCAGTTTTTCTTTAAACTGATATTTTCCATATATCTTTCCGGTATTGGGTCAACGGCTATTCTCAAAATATTGAGGGTACTGTATATCCGAATTAGCAATATTTTAACGGATGAAAATTTTACAATTAGTTAACAAACATATTTTTACCGGAACCGTAACAAGAAAAAATGTTAATCCGTTTAGAGTTTTATTAAATCTATAACGTTCAGAAAATTCTTTTGAAGCTGGAATGTACGGGACGGTAACAAACACTCTTAACAACTATTCAATGTGCAGTATAGCCTATACCGCACGTCTCCTTGACAAACACACTAACACAAGTGCAGGTACAAGCAATTCCGAATGGTGTGTCACTTTGATGGACAATAAAAATATAGGCCAAAACTGGTCTTGCCTTACTCTATTGTTTTGCGGAAAATGCAGTTTATTATGAAAATTCAAGGTTTCCCTTGAAAACAGCTTTTAAAAATGGTTAACAGTTTGCAGACACGGTGTTCCAAAGGTGAGTAAAATATACAGCGTTAATCAAAAACGGGTTAAATGTTTGTATTAGATATAACTAAATTGGGATAAATTGTTCTTTACGGAATTTCGGGTTTGCTTAAATATTTGATGTCTCAAAATACGCATTGTGGCAGAAAGAGTTAGAAAAACGTGCAAAATGCCCCAGTTGTCCCATCGGGTATAACGAATGAGCCGGCTAGTATTAATTAACGTTACAAAGTTAAAACGAATTAAACACAAAAGCCTTAAACTGTATTGTTGCCGTTTTCAAAACTATATTATTACGGATACCTATAGCAATACCTTATTGACTGAAAAGACAGTTCATTAATAAGGCACTTTCGGCCAGAATTATAAATTTTTAGACAGAAATAATTAATCCTTCAGTTTTTATTAAACATTTAGTAAGATATTTCTGAGAAATCATTTTTAATTTTGTATACAATTAGTCTTACGAATGTTTTATTACAAACTGAATTTCTTCTTAAAAATTGCGGTTCAGACCAAATTAGCTTTATTAACGAAATGTCAGATTTTCAGCTTTCGAAGTATTGCCTATCTGGAGACACAGAAATTCAATCCAAAACCTTCATTGTTTTATGAATCGCCCTCGTATTTACTAACCTTTAGGTGCACCGTAGTCAAACTTTTGAGAGCCAAATATCGCCTGACACATTCCCTATTCCTGTGCGTGTACGGAATGTCTCAAGGAAATGAATTATTTTCGCACGATTGATTGTCTCACAAAAATAGTTTTCATGAGAAACTATTCCGTGTTTTTGCATGATACGCTATGGAAGGTTAAACTAAGGTTTGAGTTTCACGTGAGGGTACCGATTGTTACATAATGAGACTTGCAAGGGAAAAAATTGTCTAATAATTGAAGGATTGTGCGTATATTGCTATTACATGGTACAATCACAGTTGTTTTTGCTGGTGACCGGCAGAAACAACTATGACAAGAGTTTATCAGTACTCCCCTCCGTGACCGTTATGCTTAAAATGGAATTCTCAAGCTTAAATACATAAAACTCGCCAGTAATTATAAAATACAAATTAAATATAAATATAAAAAATATTTAAGGTAGAAATAATTTGTCTAAATTCATGATCACTGACGCCCTTCAATTATGAACAAATCCCGAAATCAATATTTAACAGAATTGAAATTTATTCGTTGAATAACCTTTCCAGGGTTTTCGTAATACTGCGTAGAATTGCCAAATTTATGATCTTAATCATGGAATTGTGTTAACTTAATTGAATGAAATAAACTTATTTAACCAATTTCTGAAATGTAACTTTTCAGGACAACAAAGGTCAAATCAACGCAGGATTTGAGTCTGAGGTACCTGCTTTAACAGAAAATCCTCCTCCTGAGTATCAAAACAGTGTAGCACCACCGCTAACTTCTAAAGTAAGATTTCAATATGATTTTGCACTTCTTCACGGCTTTGTTTTTCAATTGATTGCTGTAATATAGATATTTAAGTTTAATGTTGTAATCTACACAATCTATGAATATTCCAGACGCCAGATGGAGAGCTTGGAGATATTGATCGTGACACGTGGGACAGTGTAATTAATTATTTTATGATTTAAAATATTTTACGAACTCAAGATTTAAATTTTGTATACTTTTTTGTTATTTCTATATTGTATTTAATTACCTACAGCCCATTGAATTTCTCTTGTCCTGCATCTCAATGTCAGTGGGTCTTGGAAATATATGGAGATTTCCATTCACCGCATATGAAAACGGAGGCGGAGCATTTCTGATTCCTTATATTATAGTGCTCTTCTTCATTGGGAAACCCATTTATTTTCTAGAAATGGCAATGGGTATGGTTATATCTTAAAAAGATTTTTAGTGCAGTTGAATACCTTAAAATACTTTGATTGAAATAAGTCTCCTGAAATTAAAGGTCAGTTTAGCTCCTGTGGACAGGTCAAGGTCTGGAAGATGGCACCAATATTTAAAGGCGTTGGGTAAGGAACGTTAGTTAAGTTTGATCGTATTGCGGAGTTTGCTTTTAGTAGCATATTTTGATATACATAATCATTATGTGTAGATACGGCTCCATGATCGGTACAGCCTGCGTCGTTTCGTATTACTGTTCCCTAATGGCAATTACTGTATTCTATTTCTTCGCATCCTTCCGGAGTACGTTGCCGTGGGCAGAGTGTGACTCTGCCTGGGGTGGAGACTTATGCAACGGAACAGAAGTTAATCGAGATCTCACCAATAAAACAATTTCGGAACTTTATTTTGAGTAAGTTCTAGTTAATTAATAAATTGCAGTACCTACATTTACAATTAAAATGCAAATTTTCCATTAAGCAAATCTTTTTGGTTGACTTGTGAACAGAAACGAAGTATTTCCACAATACCCAGACGTGAACAATGGAATCGGATATCCGGAATGGCGTTTGTCGCTATGTCTCTTAACTTCTTGGGTGCTCATTTTCTTGTCCCTCGTCAAAGGAGTTCAGAGTTCAGGGAAGGTGGCGTATTTCACGGCATTATTCCCATATGTCGTTCTATTCATTCTCCTGATCCGCGGTGTGACCCTGGAAGGGGCTTGGACGGGAATCAAAGTTTTTATTGTACCGGAATGGAGCAAAATACTTGAGCCTGAGGTATAGCCAGAATTTGTATTAAATATTGCACTAGTTCATGCTGAAGTAAAATCAATTAAGTCATCGTAATATTTTTGCTACATAGGTTTGGTATGCAGCTGTTGGACAATGCTTTTTCTCCCTGTCGACAGGATTCGGCCCAATTATTATGTTTTCCTCGTACAATCCATTCCGGCATAATGTTCACAAGTACGATCATGCACCCGATCGTATACTGGTTTTTCTTTTGATCAGATTTGATGTATATATATATATATTTATATATTGTATTATTGTATTGCCAGGGACGCCTTTATCATAAGCTTAATGGACACTTTTACAAGCTTATTAGCCGGATTCACGATTTTTGCAATATTGGGAAGCCTCGCTGTTACTTCGGGAATTCCGGTAGAACAAGTGGTCAAAAGTGGACCTGGTTTAGCTTTTATTTCTTATCCGGATGCTATTTCAAAATTCAGCTGGGTAAACATTTTTAACTTTAACTAAATATGTACAAGATAGAGATTTCAGTTTAACACAATTTGTGATAACTAAATATTTTAAACAACCAAACAATAGGTTCCTCAACTTTTCGCAGTTTTATTCTTCCTGATGCTTTTCACTCTGGGCGTTGGGTCAGCTACGTCATTGACCGGTGGTCTCATAACCATCATCTGCGATCAATGGCTGAGTTTGAAGAGATGGACCGTCACACTCGGCGTCTGTGTTGCTGGGTTTCTTGTTGGCTTGATCTACGTCACACCGGTATACAAAAATCAATTCACTTTTGTTCCACATGAACGTACAAAAAATCCGTTTAATATCATACGAAAAGGGTTAAAATTCCACAGGGCGGTCAGTTTATGCTCACGCTTGTTGATTATTTTGGTGCAAATTTCGTGATTTATGTGATGGCTACTGTTGTAAGTTTACTGCGAAAATCTTTTAAGAACGTATTTCAACAACGCGTTTCCCGATTACCGGTTACGTTATGTGTTTTGATTTATTCGTACAGGAAGTTATAGGAGTCGCTTGGGTTTATGGCGTCCATAATTTGTAAGTAAATAAATACAAAATTATATACGAATTTAGATACAAACCAACTACAAACCAACAAGTGTCATTTTGAAAATTGTGCAATTATTTAGCTGCAAAGATATTGAGTTTATGCTTGGATTTCGAGTTGGATGGTACTGGAAATTCTGCTGGGGTTTCGTTGTCCCCGTTGGTCTCACCACTATCCTGGTTTATTCTTTAATTACTTCGGCACAAATCAAGCATAATGGTGTTGCGTTTCCAGTTTCTGCGATTGGTAAATCATTTATATATTTTTGAGTTAATTTTTCAACTTGTGGAAGTATTTATTGATTTTCTGAATAATTAGCTGCTGGTTGGACATTGTCAGCAATTGCACTGATACTACTCCCAGTTTGTGGATTTCATTCCGTCATAACAAGAAAGGGATTCAGTTTTGTTGAGGTAAATCAAATCCAAATTGTTTTATGATTTATCTGTCCAGTGGTATGGAATTAAACGGAATGCAAATTAAGCGAAGTTGCAAAAGGTTAAAATCCACAAAATTAATTTTACATTAGAGAAAGCTTTCGTGTTGAAAGTAAAGATAAAAAGTTAAAAACGAACTCCAAAATTTTAACCTATTTTTCTGTGAAACGAATTGTACCATTGTCGTGTGTGAGCTTCCCTTTTATATAATTTGAAGTATAGAACACGGTCCCTGCTATTGATACACCAATAATAAGTACTATGTATTTGTCTATTTAAATAGTTCAGCGCTAATATTAATTGCAATTACTTACTTGATTTTTGTTAATTTCCAGAAACTGAAAATGTCATTCCAACCAAGTGCTGACTGGGGACCAAAACACCCGCAATTGAAAAAAGAATGGCTTATGTACAAGGAAAAACTTAATTGATAAGTAATGATAGATGTCAAACTTACTACGAAATCTTTGAATATACATCTTTATCACAGCTCTGGGCATCGGCTATTGTAATTGGGCCCATATATTCTAAAATCTGTTGACAAGACTTAACCTATAACCTATTGTAACCCTTTATTATGCGCATATTTGTATATTTTGTCTTCGTATAGCAATACTGTATAAGGTGCGTGCGTATACGGTTAGGCTATATAATTATATTTAAACATATAAATCTCAATTTTTGTCTGTGATTGTTTTGGGTACTGCAACGGTTACCTTGCTAAATTACCTAAGTAGGTAAGTTGAATACTGAACACCGTCCTCTAAACCTAAAATGTAGTTTCTAGTAGCTATCTAACTATGTACCAGGAACTTAAAACAATGTTTATTTTAATATCCAGTGCTGTGTTTAATAAAGGGTAACGGAATACCCGGTTTGAATTTCTGAGTAAAGGTGCAAAGATTAAATACCATTTGGACAATAAGTCTTTGCATTTTTGCTTTGCTTAGCTTGGATTGTTGTAGTGAAAAGTTTCATTTCTGTACTCTATACCGAACTTGGAGAAAGTTCTTCTTTATTTACCTCGTTTTGTGTATGGTAGGTGGAGCTAGATTCTTAACAAAAAAAACTTTGGACTTTTCATGTATCCGTAATCCGAATCTGCTAGCAGTTCAATTAGAAATTATAACTGAACCGGCTCAAATAGAATATTGAGTACAGTTCTATGCAATTTTATGCAATAGGCTAGGTGTAACTGAGCCTGGCTTGTATATGAGCCCTTGCATATTTACCAATGAGTTAAATGCCGTATTTGCACTTAGCACATGGGTATGTACAGTATTAGATCCGACTGGCGTCAATAGTACTCTGCAATTCGTGGACAACTATTGTCTTGTAGATACCAATAAAAACCGTCATTCGCACTCTACTTCATGATTACATGACCCGTGGAAACTTGAGATCTTAAGTCAGATTGACGGCTTGCAGTAACTTCATGTTTCCAATTCCCTAACTACCCAAAGTGACTGTCTAGACAGTCCCATGCACGTAGAAACGAAATGCAATTCTATTTTCACCTTCGAAGTTGTGAGCTCTTGCTGGTGTCAATTATATAATATGAGATCTATTATTAAATCCTAATAGGTACTCCTACATAAATCTCATCATAGAACACAATTGACGCGGAGCTGGGGGCGTCGGGAATGAAATGCTATTAGCAGTCCCATAATTGACAAAGGGACAATACTCGCCGTACGGTTAAGTATCCCATTAACGCTTTCATATGGACAATGTAATAGCCACAAATTCACATATGAAAATATATCATTTTCACGACTCTGATAATCTTTTTCGGGCCTTCTGCCAGAAATTTCATTCCTGGGCATGCTATAGAAATTAATCCTCCTGAATGGAAATAGGTAGAAAGGAAGTCCGGAATGTGGAATGAGCCTTCTGTCCCTTTCACCCTGCTGGACACACTGAGAACACGACTCAACGACCTTTCCTTTGAAATGCCTCACAATGAAACCAGGTTAGGGACGTACATACATGATTCCCAGTCCAGTTCTGACTTCTCATTCCGAGTCTGGGGAGTCCCAGCGGAGAGGGCCAAATAATTCGTCGTTTTTTTTGTATTCCAGTCCCGTGCTCGGGGTGGAGGGGGGCTCACTGGCTCGAGAATTGTGGGATTGTCAGCCACCGTCTCCCAAATTCCTCCATAATTGATGTATTGTAAATTGTGTTGTTTTTTCAGCATGCCTTTCTACGCCATTCTTAGGCCCTAGACGCTGTGCACTATGATTCTAGTTCAATTGAACTCACGATATTTTGTTATCGAACATTTGGTCCTCAAATTGAGTAATTAGGGATAAACATTTTTTGAATTTTCGCGGTATCTCGATATGCTTGGTAACAAAACAAAGTATTGTCCAACTCGTAGTAAATAAATCTACTGTTGTGAATGATGAAATTAGGTGTATTTTAAATGTAATGCTAATTACAGAGGTTCGTCAGTAAAAAAAATAGTTTATTGTGCCATTCTTTAATTCAATTTTGCACACGACATTGACTGATTCTTGCCAAATCATGAACATATATCACGCAAGGGTGGCTGTTATACTCGACGACGTTGCATTCATTTAATATGTTGGATGGCACTACGAAATACCGCTCAAAAGTGTAAAATTTCAGAATAGATAACTTTAATGTCTCATAAAATTAATATTATTAATGAACACGAACCCCGCGCTTTGTCTTGTTCGAATTTATTTGACCGATTTCTATGTTCGGCACACGATTTTCGCTTGATAAATGACTAAGCAGGTCACAGAAAGCCTTAACCTTTTGGAAATATATATGTAACTGCTGCTGAGTGAATTAAGTATGTCTAAAAATGAAATATATGGAATATTCTAATAAAACACAAAATACCACATTGACGTGTATTTTTATCTTCTACTGTAATTCAAAAATGTCAAGAACAGATCAGAATTCCACTTTTCACTACTGTCTTCGCTGTATGTCGATTGTGTTGTGTAGTTATTCCGGGCAGAATCCATGACTCATGACATTGAGGATGCCTGTCTGTATTATACGAGTGCATTTATAAATATGTAGAGGTCCTTTCAAAGTCCGTATTTCACGTTTCAAGGCACTTTCCCATGGTTGCCTGTTTGTATGTGACATGTGACCCACACCCACACACATGATTGATGCTGAATGAACACAACAACTATCAAGTACTGACAAAATAACCGTGAAAAAAATATAAGCCAAGGTCCCACGCCGTCTTTAATATCCCTTGTTTTGATGCAGCGATGACCGAATATACAAATTGAGAATGGAATATGAAATACAAACAATTGTCAGTCAAGTTGTCACACGAACACGAGGTCGAGTCCTTCGGCAATATTTCCGCGACCTAAACTTCGAACCACCAAAATAACTGAGACCCAAAAGACTATTGGAGTTCAGTACGGACACGATGATCCAATAATGGGCATACTCTGGTGGTATCATAAATTGGGCAATAAGCCTGGAGCTCTTACCTCCATCCATGCGTTGCAATATTCCGATATAGATACTTTTACGAGCTGGTGAACTCCAGGTCTTCAATGAGCACTTCGGAATGGACCAGAGTGTATTGAACTAAAAGGTTCCATTTCTGCACGTTCTCTAGAACTATTGACTTAATTAAGTGAAGATTTAGATTGACATTTCCAGTCCCGATCCTGATGTACGTTAGCACTGTACAAAGAGCAAGGAGCTTCGCAATCTCTGTACACACGCTCACTGGGTTTGGATTGGATCAGTCTGTCAATTCCGACGGAAATTCGGGGTTTTATTTGCTAGGACTCTGTCTGCATGACTAGGCCCTGTGCATACAATTATTCCCGAAGAAAAGGCACGTAGATCTCGGCACGAATCAAGCATTCCTTTTTCCGTTCTTTTTAGGATGAGCGAAATCCGAGTAAAATCTCATCTTCTGTATAAGGTGAAGCAGGGTGTATAGGTTGACGAGACACGGGAAACCTCGTAGCTCACAACTCACAACAGAGCCGGCCTCAATGCATCTCATTGAGGTTAAAAGACGTTGGACCGTCTCATGGAATAAGTGCTGGAACCGAGAAATCTATGTGCCATGTGAGTTCGGAATCCTAATGTCATTAGGAGAGACTCTTCTGCCGAAAGAGATTTCTGATCCAGCAGTAGATAATGAATAAAGTTCCCAACCTGCACTGATTGAGTTACTGGGACGGATACTTTGTGCGATCCTTGGGTCGTACGTAAATCTGTTTACTTTAACTGATCTTGTTGGGTATATTTAAGGTTAGGCGTTTAAGTGGTATGCGATCGGCCAATTATACACTATGCATTTCGGTATCGAGCTGCCGAGCCATGACAATACCTATGGATAAGGTTACTGTACTAATTAACTATATTAAATGGCTATACTATATAGGTGAAAGTACAAGGTTGAATAGCGTGCTTGCATAATTATATTTCAAATATACTCTCAAACGAAATGATTCTGGTTTCAAAAACGTAGCGCCGTGTGATCGGTCGTGCTATCCAATATTATCTACATAGATTAAATCTTTCTTACATACATATGGTTGTCATGCTCGACTTTTTCTTAGGCCAACAAGGATTATATAATAAATCATGTACATATTACATGTATAATCCTTGTTGGACTATGTTTTACTGATAAATGATCGCATAAATATCCGGAAACATCAATGACATGTTTTTAAATGTCATGTCGTTTTTAATGAACTGTTGTCATTCTCGTATACTCTTTCACCATTGCTAATTGACATAATTATGCATTGAAGCTATCCAATACAACAGCTGGTTTTATAGAAATTCGGTAGGTAACTTAAAACTTATTTTGTTTAGAGATTTGGGATCATGTTCCTTCGTGTCAGGAAAACCTCCTTTGGCTAACTATAAATAAAGACTATCAAACTGGGTTTTACGTAGTAAACTTCTCATTTCCTTAATAAAGTCTAATTACCTGTACTCGCCTTAGACGGGCTTAGACTCTGTACGTTGGAAATTGTAGGCTTTGGAAGCCAGAGTCTGATTGACGTTGGTTTTAAGTCTTGAGTCTCCTAAATTACATAGAATTAAGCACACCACACACCACTACTTGTTTGTTCAGCTTATCATTCAGCCTGACTTGACTTTTTCCACTTTCTCCCAACTCGTTCCAGTCCTGGATATTTACAGGGTTGTTCAACACATTTTTCGTCTTTTGTATGTCTTAACCTTTGCACAATGGTTCAAAATTGTATACCTATACCAAACTGAAGCTTAGCCCATGTAAAATATGCTTAATTATATTGCATGATATTGCTTTTATAGTGCAAGAGATAAACCGCTTCGGGTGACTAATTTTTCTTGCTATTGTTTACATTAAAATATTTGGAATTGCAAAGATCACTAATATTATCTTTGCACAAATACTTGAATGTCTGTTGTAACTCACTAGGGTTCGGCTTAGCATGCAAAGGATTGTTTGAAGGAAATTGCTAAAATCTCAATTGCGCCAAGGATTATTCTACGTAAAATTAAGCTACATTTTTTGAATTGAATAAATGAGGATTTGTCAGTGAACATTGTTCGAATCCATTTACAAAATAATACTAAAATTATATTCAAAATATTTACAAGAAAATTTTAACATATATGTTAACCCTAATATTAGAACTACTAATAACTTTGTAAAGCCCATTTTATGCTCCTTCCGAGCCCTCTTCATCTTTTTAATCAATCATAATCTCGTATTGAGCATGGCCCAGAAGCCATGTCTCAAATCACTATTCAGCTGATAGTCACAGCAACAGCATCTCAGGTGCTGTAGGGCAAACGTCCACATTTGAATTATAATTTTCATCAATTCGGTTTTCTCAATAATTAAGCTATAATAAAGAGGAAAAAAGTACTTATTGTGTTGTTTCCCCGCCCCAAATTATTCAGCAAAGTGTCAAGTCAGTTTCGCTAGGTAAGGCTAGGCTGATCGCGGACAAATATGTCCAGTTTACATATGTCCTAATTAGCAACAACGACCGAGTGAATGATTGAAAGATTGTGCGACACACTGTACCTTACACGACTCGGTTGGACGTTGCGAAAGCCTGCGAACTTTCTCCACCTCGACGTCCATCTCCCCTCCCGATCCGGATCCCGGCTAGAACAATATAATAATTATTAATTACAGTGTGGTGAAATTGCCCCCATAGATTCGTACTGCCGAGTCGGGAACCATAATTGCTATTAATTATACACACAAGTCGACTCCGTCGTCGCCTCGCACTTACAAATTCTAATACACTCTCCGTTCGGGGTTCGGGCGGAAAGCCAAAAAAGGGCTCAAATGGTTCCCATGAATAAAGATTAAACACGTTTCCTACTTCCCATCATGGCATTATCTCGGTCCAAAAGGGAGCCGGAAATATAGGTACGAATGGACGTTGTGTAACCTTGGCTTATACCGAGGATTGCTACGTATTACGAGGTCGTAAGCATTATGACGACGGCTCGCAAATTGGGAAATCTCTGACTTTATTACGGAAGATAAAATTCTTGGTAAATGATAAGGAATAAGATATTGCTTGTAGTAGTGCTGGTGGGCTTAGCTCATCTCAGGTTATCCAGATTTTATGCTGGCACCTGCCGTAACCATATCTTATGTAAATGGTCTTAGTTTATGCTGACCGTTGCGGTTAAATTCAGATAGTCGTTCATGGTTCCCATAGCATTGTCTTATATGATGTATTTTATATTTTAAATTATTGACAATTTCGTGATGGAAAAAGATCACTGAAGGACAGAGGATGGGCAGGACGTACGTTGCCTAGAGAGTATTAACCAGAATGTTACCTGATCTGTGGTTCGATTTCCTGTAAATTTAGATACCGAAGTTAAAACTTAATCGAATACTACGATGCGAAGACGTAATATTTGAATTAACTATCTTCTCGCGACAGAAAGTGCTAATGGAATCCATGTTACTTTATGAATAATTCAAAATTGTAAATCCATATTCGTTAACTGGGCTTTAAGCTGCCCAACCAATGTATTCAACGTCAAATTTTTTGGCCTGGTAACGATGCCGATGCGCCGTGGTAAACCGTGGGCGGAGAAAGCAAATCTTCTTCCAGCTATGAAAAGTACATATCTTAATACTAGCATGTGCGGCCATGGGAACCATGGCCCGTCGCGTTGTCGCCTGTAGTTGTTTATGTTTACGTCTTGAAAAT